>OU618554.1:332500-466619 GCA_914829495.1 Eilema sororculum
CAGCGGGCGGCGCAGGTAGGCCGGCTCGCTGGTGAGGTACGAGTACGTGGTGATGCGGTGCGGCGTGTGCGTGTGTGTGTGTGTGTATGTGTGTGCACTCACAGGGCGGGCGGTGGAAGTGCGGCGAGGCGGTGGCGCGGTCGTAGGGCTGCAGCGGGCGGCGCAGGTAGGCCGGCTCGCTGGTGAGGTACGAGTACGTGGTGATGCGGTGCGGCGTGTGCGTGTGTGTGTGTGTGTATGTGTGTGCACTCACAGGGCGGGCGGTGGAAGTGCGGCGAGGCGGTGGCGCGGTCGTAGGGCTGCAGCGGGCGGCGCAGGTAGGCCGGCTCGCTGGTGAGGTACGAGTACGTGGTGATGCGGTGCGGCGTGTGCGTGTGTGTGTGTGTGTGTGTGTGTGCACTCACAGGGCGGGCGGTGGAAGTGCGGCGAGGCGGTGGCGCGGTCGTAGGGCTGCAGCGGGCGGCGCAGGTAGGCCGGCTCGCTGGTGAGGTATGAGTACGTGGTGATGCGGTGCGGCGAGGGCGCGCCCGCCTCGCGGTACTCGCGCAGCACCAGGCCCGGCGACACGCAGCGGTACCCGTACTGCACACCACACACACTGTGTTATACACGCACTCTGTACCTATCGGAGTACTTAGTAACAAGACATTTTTAGAGTATAATATAAACGGCCCTAGAGTTCTGCCAAACATTTTAAGCAGTCGAAAGGTATGGAGTCATTAAACCTCTATCATTTTAGTCCTTTGAACCGGTTTTGAAACGGCAACCCGTGTACCAGGTATGGGGTCATTAAAATTCCATCTTTTGGTCCTTCGAGCCGGATTTGAAACGGCCTGCAACCCGTGCACCGCTATGTCATCATCGTTAACAACAAAAAAGCAGAAGGCTTCATAGTTTTTTATGATTTAAACTTTTGATGTACACGGAACTGAGTATTCGAAGAGGTTCAACTACTGATTAGTCCCAACAAAATTGACAAGTTTATCCATAAGAACTAACAGGAAAACAAATCAGGACAGATTGGCGTTGCTAAGTGCCACTTGCTTTGGTTAGGACCCCATAAACACTGATGACTTCCTTAAGTTCTCATATTAATAAAATAAAATATTACAAAAAAGAAAACATGTAAATTCCAGGTGCGTTTCTTATCTAAATCATATTTGTAAAAAGGGCTCGCTGAAAACAGTCACAACTAGACTAGACGCCAGTTAGTCAACACATCCACATGCTCGACGCCGCGCGCCAACAACGAGCAGCACAACATACAACAACATAAAATAAACAACAACTCAAATTTGAAATAATAACAAAACGTGTAAATGTGTCAACCACAGTGAACCGTCCCCCTGTGTCCTTGAGATACCGCCCCGCGCCAGTGGCGCCTACAGAACAAATCATCATCCGGATGTGTTCATTGAATTACTTTGTGACCTCTAGATTGTTAATTTACTTTTAAAGCAAGTAGTAGATACATGCGAATACATATTTCTATTTTTATATCAATTAGGTGAAAGCCTCAGATCGGATCGGTACCGGGTACTGGTACCTATCCTGACCGGTATCGGGAAATACGTCTCTCTGATGACGATAACGATTTCAGTACCGTGTGAATTTAAAGGAGTTAATAAGTATTTCAAAGACACAATAAGGAACAAAATTAAAGTAAAATAATAATAAGAAAAATAAAAAGTGTGTGTGACGGACCTTCCTGGTCAAGCTACTGTAGGGGCTGCAGTAGGAGCCGTTGACGCTGGGCGTGCGCGACCGCAGCGAGAACTACGACAACGAGACACGTCACGCGCCGCCGCACGGCACGGCACGACACACGTCACGGCACGGCATTGAACACGTCATACATGAAGTGCACGAAAACCATGACAAAATTCTCATAATGAACTTTTGAAGTTCAATTTTTCGACATGGTTTATATATTTAGCGATCTGCATAAAGATCCGTGCGATATGCCGTGACGTGACGAGTGACGCGCGGTGACGGGCGGGACGGCGACCGGTGCACAACAAACAGAAAAATAATAAACTCATGAACAAAACATTAACAATTTGCAAGTAATTGGTGTGTCCGCGCCCATCCTTATAGCAGCTACCAACAGGCGCGGGTGGGCGCGGACTAGCGTGTCTTGCCTGTGGTTGTGTAGCGTCTGTACAGTCCAAAAAGTCCCGTTAATCACGTCACGTGGTAACGTTTCTTTTCTACCTTACTACTAGAAGCAGACAGTGGGCTTCAAAATTGGACCACTGAATATTCTTACCAATTTATATTGTAGTGGATAGTCGGTAAATTGTCTAATTTCAATATGATTAACTTTTTATCCGAAACGACTATAAAGTCACCCAGTATAAATATAGTGGAAAAGTTTTTAGACCGATTTTAGCTTTAACTATTTGTTAGGTAAGAATATTTTAATCCAAACGAATACTTTCACCTGGCGCGGCGTGATTAAGGGACCACCAGTACCGTTACTTCATAGTTAATTACAAGAACTTGTATTATGAAGAGGTATAATGTAAAAATAAACTAAAAAAATATTTAACAACAGTAAACAAACTATTCTAGACAATGAAACCACAAGCAAAACACGACTACTATTACTAGGTATGTACAACAAAAAAGTAAAGTGCACTAAGTGTATTATTTACTAGACAATTATGTACCTGCGTGTGTGTTATTGAAAAAGTTCGAGCATGAGACTATTAATCTCAGGGTGGCTTTTGTTGGTAACAATTGGCGCCCAACGTGGGGCGCGAACCCACGTTGGGCGCCAATTGTTACAATTTTTAATTTATTGTACTTAAGTCATTGATTTTATCGTGACAAGCTGTCTACACAAAATATATCCGCAGCATCGGGTACAAAGTGGTTCGCCTGTTTAATTGGCTATACGAAATTCGGTTGGGTTATTAACTAAACATAAACAATCTGGATGTGTCTTTTTAATAATATTATATCTTTTATTTGAAAACTTTGTTTATGAATATTTTCTGTTTAGAAATATATTTTGAAGACTAAACCCAATTTGTTAGTCATTTAGTTAGCCTAGTTGTTTAATATGTTGTTTAATATGTGTATTTATTAGAAGCCGCTACAAGACTGTTTACCTTTAGTTAAGTATTTACCTAAACGAATGGATATAGCACCGAACGAGTTGTGCTGTTTCAATAGATTTGCATTTTTTTTTATAAAGAATATTAGAACCGAAGTTACTAATATTCCCTCTAACCCCTCCTGCTAAGCTAAATTGCTTGTGTTAGGAGTGGGTTCACGTCGGTAGTGTAATGGCCAGGATTAGAACCCGGGACCTCTCGATCGTAAGGCAGACTCCTTAACCACTAAGCTACCGACGTTTATAATTGGCATTGTTTTTAACTCCCGACGCAAAAACGACGGGGTGTTATAAGTTTGACGTGTGTGTGTGTGTGTGTGTGTGTGTGTGTGTGTGTGTGTGTGTGTGTGTGTGTGTGTGTGTGTGTGTGTGTGTGTGTGTGTGTGTGTGTGTGTGTGTGTGTGTGTGTGTGTGTGTGTGTGTGTGTGTGTGTGTGTGTGTGTGTGTGTGTGTGTGTCTGTGACATCGTAGCACCCAAACGGATGAACCGATTTGGATGTAGTTTTTTTTGTTTGAAAGGTATATTAGTCGGGAGTGTTCTTAGCCATGTTTGAAGAAAATCTGTCCAAGATGGCCGCCGCCACAACATGTTGGAATACGTATTTCTTTATAATTCCCTCAATATGGGTATCAAATGAAAGAGCTTGACTAGTAGAACAATTTAAAAAGTATAAAATAAAAATTAAATTAAAAATTTAAAAAACCCCCGTCACAAAAACACCAAAAAGTTGAAAATAAATGAATAAATTTAAATTCAACGGTTGCCATGTCGGGGGACCTTACGATACAAAGGAGTACTTAACCAGTTAAGGTCAAACTTTTTGGTGTTTTTGTGACGGGGGTTTTTTAAATTTTTAATTTAATTTTTTTACTATTATTATCCATCGTTGCACACAGCACTTGGATTATTATTGACGCGCAGTTACGTGTTCAAATAAGTGTTGTCAAGTATTCGTGCGTCTTGTCTTTCAATCAGACTACAAATATGTTTAATGAAAAGTGATTCGAGTATTTTTTTTTTTTTTCATATTTCTGTTCTACTCATGCTTCACATTATAGGATTTTTTCTTACAGATCATGCTCGGCGGTGGCAGTAGCCACGCGTGACTACACTACACTACACTACATCTACGTGCGTGCTGATGCGAGCGCAACATACAACAACTTTCTAGTGACAACTTTGTAGCGCGGTCCTCCACGGTAGGAGGGTAAAATTGAATTTTGGAGCTGCGTGCTCGTGTGATCGAGCCGTAGTATGGTATATTATTCTATATGAAGGGATTTTTCTATAAGGATGTGGAGGTGTGTGGTAGTAGGAAAATGAGGATGTGAGGGGAAAGAGTCGCTGGCTGGCCAGCAGCGCGGATGCGGTGAGGGTATGGGTGTGTGGGTGTGTGGGCACCTGTAGGTCGGCCGAGGCGCGGTCGGTGTCGTCGTGCGCGGGGTCGGCGGCGGGCAGCGCGGGGTCGCTGGGCGCGGGCCCGCAGCGCGGGTGCCAGATGGCGGCGCCCTGCAGGAACATCTCCTCGCCGTCGCCGAACGGGTCGCCGCACTTGCTGCAGCGCGCGCACGTGGGGTGGAAGTGGTGGTTCTCGCCCGCCTGCCGCAAGCGACCACAGGGTTACGGCGATACTGCACAATGTACAACACGCCACGAGACGCCGCACTCAGGACTACCCTGGCGGGTTGCTGAAGGCAGGTCTTGTGGCGTCGCCAACCCTAAGCGACTGAGGGCGGACTTCAGGCGAGTCGCATCACGACTATCTCACTTCGATCGGTTGCTATCTGGCATGACTACGGGTAAACGACTTCGTAAAGTTCCTACTTTTGGTAAATGGATCAACAGTCTCCTATCAATCAATTAGCCTATTGCAGTCCACTGCTGGATATGGCCTCTCTCAATGTTGAAAAAATCTCCTATGAACATAAATTTTGGTCATTTATAAATCAGTCAACGGTAAAATAAATTGCCCTGCCTGCCAAGTCTTAGAAACTAAAAGCCGAATAAAAAATTGAGTCTTAAAATCTTTTATATTTGCATGAATAGCTATCCAAACCAAAATGCGTAATATAACAAGTTCGATGTACGAAAAATTCATCTCCTCCACACAAACGAGTATGAACCCGGCTGTGACTGACACAACACAACCGCTCTGAGCGGTCGCACGCTCAGATCCGATAGATTTATTTGAACAATGCACAGTTAGTGGCGCACGCGCACGCGGGCCTGTCAGCTGTCCCGCTGCGTGACGTCACAATAGAGTGACGCGTCCTCGCTGCTCGCGTAGTATAGCGACCGTTATCGTAATCACAATGTGCAATGTTATTAATAGCATGCAGTAGTAGCCGGGCCGGTTCCCACGGTCCGCGGCGCGCGCTGATAAGGCGCCGGGCGCGACCTGTACAGGGTAGACCCTATATAACAGTGATCATAAACTTCACATATACAATATATATTTAACTTGGTTTGTACAAGTAACATAACATTTTTGAAAGTTTATTTTTAGTCAGTCCTGTAAAAAAAAAATTGGGTTGCGTAGTAGAAAGTAGCCGCTATTTCCTTTTAGTTAAACAAACAGTTTTAAGCTTTGATTCTATTTAAACTGACATTGATTTAATAGCGTTGATATCGCTCACGTCAAAACGAAAAGAGTTGTAACGTGAGCAATGTGGGGGAGCCCCGCACGCGGAGCTCCTATATCTTCGTGCATTATCACAAGAATCCTAATACAACACGTGTCGTACCGAACAGAACAGAACATTAAAAGTACAGAACATTACGAAATCGTTTTCTTTATTTTTATAGTTTGATTATTGTTACCAATTATGCCAGAAAAAAACCGATCAAAGTAAGTCAAATGAACGCAAAAGAAGCGTTTTAACGCGAGCTATATCGACGGAGCTCCACTAAGCGGGGCTCGTACACACGCACTAGTAATGTAAGCTCGTACACACGCACCTGCAGCACCTTGCCGGAGATGTACCGCTGGCAGTAGGCGCAGCGCACGCCGTACAGGCGCTGGTAGTCGCGCTCGCAGTAGGGCGCGCCGTCGCGCCCCATGTACTCGCCCTGCAGCACCGCGCCGCACTCGCCGCACGCGAAGCACCACGTGTGCCACTGTCTGCAACACGCACTCCCCATCATTAACATACACCCAAGTTAATTAACCTGAATCTCTTCACTGTAATGACTGAATGAACTGAATTATAGAGAGAAAAAATGTTCCGCTTGGTGTTCCTCAAGGGACACATTATTGCACAAACTTCTTCTACTGTAATTATACCATTAACACTAAGCAACATTAAGACTAGGGTTGACGGAGGATAGGGTATAATGGCGATAAGAGAGACAAATTGTTTTTCGCAAATTGAGAGTAAGAGTGAAAGGGGGGGAGAAAAGTGAAGGAGAGAGAGAGTGAGAGGTAAATAGAGAGAGGAGGAGAGAGAGATAGAGGACGAGAGACAGATAGAAAGGGGTGGGGAGAGACAGAGAGGGGGATAGGGGGAGTGTGGAATAGAAAGAGAGAGAAAAAAAGCTAGAGCGAAAGCGAGAGGTAGAGACCGAGAGAGAGAGACCAGCTAAAAAAATCAGCTTGCAACTCCTGATATTCCAGTGTAGCTACTAGTTTATTACCAGTTCCAGTGTGAAGTTAAAAGCGCCCAACAAATTGTCGAAATAATAACCTTTAGCAACAAATTAGGGCAATTAAGTGCGACATAGCGTCGACCTCCAAGCGGTAACCCGTGGAGCGTCGACCCGAACCGGCGACCACCACATGCTTATTTATTCAACACTCACCTGTCTAGAGCGACCAGCGCCTGCCCTTCTGAAAGTTCTTGACCGCAGCCCGCACACTCTGAAATAACGAACACAACACACTCAATATACACGTACTTCCATAATAAAGGGAAACTGACGGCCCCATTTACTATTTACAGGCAGTGTAAACTTTGGTGCTCATTTTATAACAATTTGTAGTGTAGGTACCTTACTCTGTTAGGGCCCAACTATTCACGTAATCTATAGTTAGGTGTCTTATGTGTAATGTGAGGATTTCTGTGAGGCACAATCATTGACAATTGGTCTCTTGGGCACTCTTCAACAGTGGAAAATAAAGTATCATTTGTTTCAGTATTAACGAGCACCATTGTTGGCACTGCCTGCAGCACGATGCATGGATGGCGTGCCCCAGGAGCGGGGTCAACCCCAGAGTCAAGGTGCGTCAAGGTGAACCGTCACAAGCGGTGCACTCGCGGAGAGTGCACGGTGTATGATACATTTATATTCATTACACATGGTTTGTGACATGCTATATTATATGAGGGACGTCCGTCAGCAGTGCCATACCTACACATTATTCATCTGGAAAGGAAGTTCCCAAATATTGCTATATTTATATTGCTTACAGAACAATGACGTTATTGCAGGAAACACGAAGAGCTTTGATATTTTATGTTGCCTTTGCTTTTGGAATACTATCATAGACATTCTTTCAGTAGCTTTTCACAAGACCGACTTTGATTTACATAAAATAAATAATGAATCGGCTACGGACCTAAAAATATAAAAACGACTGACATTTATGTTTTTAACTCGGAAAATACACATTGATATTAACACAATATGAGAAGTCTTTCAAACATTTTTTTTTTGTATTATCAACGTTTTTTGTATTTAGACCGTTTGTGTGAAAGGACAAATTCGTAAAATAACTAAAATGCAAAATTGTGTCATTCTTCTGTAGAAACATTAATATACACATCATAAAAACGATTCTTAACCTAGAAATCTCAGGGTCACATCAGTCGTGAATCTGAGACTCCAAAAGCAAATACGACCACCTAGGCGAGGCGCACAGAAATGGTTTACAATAGGTAGAAAAGTAATAAATTGGTCCCAGGTGTTCGCAGCAGCAGTGCGGTCGAGCAGTGATCAGCGCATGCGCCATGCTTCGGTGAGAGTGAACATGAAAGTTGGGCGTGAGATGACATTGTTAGTATTACACGGGCTGTTGAGCTGGCGAGTGCTGGTGCGTGTTAGCTCGTCGACACAAAGCATTATGTGCGAGTGTTTTGGACTTATCCAAGTTTCATTACTTGCTCAATAATTATTGCGTCCCTAAACACCGGCCAAGCTGCAGCATCAGTATCTGAAGTCAATCGGACGGTCTAGTAGGATCTCGCGCCTACTTTCAGCTCACCTCTACATGTCTGTCGGTATCCTAGTGAGCTAGTGCTATGAGTAATGGAGAAGCGCCATACCTAGTGCAGTCTCACCATTCTGGTCGAGTCCGTTGTTGGCGTGCGAGTTGAGGTCGCGGCCGGGCGAGGAGGGCGAGGCGGGCGAGCCGGGCGACGCGGGCGATATGGGTGAGGCATGCGCGGGCGCCGCGCGCGCCGTCTGGCGCTGCGGCACGGACACGCAGTTACTGCACACCACCTCCGCGCCCGTGTACGTCACCTTCTCGCCGGAGGGGAACGCGCGTCTGGGAATTATATGACGTCGAATTTCACAAATCTTCATTCATTATGCAGACTCACATAAAAGCGCCCGCAAAAAAATATAAAGCTTGCCTGTTTCTACATTTATAACTATAATTAATATGCCATAGTTGATTTTGTGAAAAGAGGATCGGACAAAAAAAAATCCCAATCAATCAATTAACCCACCGCAGTCCACTGCTGGACATAAACCTCTTCCTAGACGGATGGTCAAAAGTCATCTACTTATAGCAAAAGCCAGTAATCACCAAGTACTTCCAAATTGTATCGACAAACAAGTTGATGACTCAGAAAGTACTAAAGAGTAGCAATGCCCCTCTTGTGTCGTGGACAGCGCGTGCCAACTGTTCTTACTTTTGTCAACATTTCATATTCCTATTTCATATCAGGCGGAACAAGTTAGTTTGTCGTCACAGATTGAGATTTTGGATAGTTGCCACAATAAAAAAACCAATACGCAGTAATTTGTTCAGAACTGCATTTCCTGGTTTTCTGCGCTTAGCAATATAAGAATTCCTGAGCAAAGTAATTTAGCCATTATAGTCTTATTTATGGATTGGTCCAACTATATTTTAAGAACTTGCAATTCCTTTTTAGGTATCCTGTTAAAATAACACTTGGGAGTTCCCGCAGATCGGATCAACTTACTCTGAGCACAATGACTAGTCGACAGAAGATGGACGCGCACGTGTGCACCCAACACACTGGTCAGACAACAATGCAGGGCTATCAATCTCGACACCGAATTCCTGTCATTCATTTTCGTCGCCATCTGATTACCTGAATATTCAGTAACTAACCTATGCGACCGCCCACTGGGCTCTGGTCAGAGTTGTGTTGTATAACCACAGGGGTACTCACTTGCAGCGCGCACACGTGAAGCACTTCTGGTGGTAGGTGTTGCCGAGCGCGGAGACCACCTCGCCCTCCACGTACTGGTCGCAGGCGGCGCAGCGCGTGCCGAAGGCGCGCTGGTAGTCGTGCGGGCAGTAGTAGTGGCCGTCCTTGCAGAAGAAGCCGCCCTTGGCCAGCGACGCGGCGCACGTGCGGCACGTGAAGCACGCCGTGTGGAAGTACTTGTCCGACACGCGCAGCACCTCGCCGCTGCACTTGCCGCCGCACATCGCGCACACCACCTTGCCTGCCGACCACAACACAAACCTCCATCATTCGACTGTCACGTACATGTAAATAATCAAATAGGATATATGAATAAAGGCGTTAGGTTAGGATTTGAACCTTAGGTAGTGATATGGCAGAAAGCAGAAAATTAATTTAAAACTGGAAGTGACGAATCATTAGCCTTCTACACGCTTGCTCTTTTGCCTTCTGTGGGAATGTCTATTGCCGGACCCAGAGAGGAGAGCCTACGCCAGAGCCCCGTCCACCAATCAGCGAGACTACCAGCTAGTAGGTGAGGTTGGTGTGAGCCCAATATATCTTCGTGGAATTCCATACATCCCGATTCATTCATGTACAAAAAGTAAAAGTGAAGTCAACAAGACTAATAGATTCAAATGTTTCCATGTATTGTAAACCATTAATATTAGTATTTCAAGAAAATTAAGATGCAGCGGCAGACACAGTACACGATTCACGAGCTGGCCATAACTGTTAGTCAATCAATTAAGAAGAGCGCGAGTGACGTGTGGAGTTTGGTGTGGAGTGGCCATGTCGTGTGGTGGCCCATTACCGTAATGGTAGTGAACCGACGCACTTTGATCGGCGCGACATACAAATTAGGAACATTTAAACGCGATTAGTCGTGTCGAAGTGTCGGAGCCTCGAGACACGCCACAGGGCTGCCGTCAGACACAATTAGGATTGACTAATGGATTTTGAAAGAAGTGAGTAACTTAAGAGTCAATTTTTTTCCTAATTTTAGGCAAGTTCACAGGCAAATAATGATGTATTCATAAAGCTTTCGTGTGCGATTCGAGTTGGATTCAATGGAAGTTTTTTACCCAATAAGAATAGTCTTCTTGGGGCTTGGTTACGTGTTTTAAAAGACGATGACCAAAACCAAATACCTTGCAGGTCGTACGAGAACGTAGCCAAAAATGTAAATACGATGACAGTGTTCGTTCCATATTTACGGTTATTATCGGGTAGAGAGGCTTTCGGGACCGGGACATTAGCTAATGTCTATTAAAAAAAATACCTACAAAAAAAACCTGTTGACGTATTTTTTCTTATTGCTGATATTTTGAGAAATGACAATGATTGATAATTTAAACCGTCTCGGCTGGAGAATGAAAACCGACGCATATGAGGTTGTGTCGCGACGACAAGACGCAGCCCTAGCCAGGTCGCGAGGGGTCTCCTGGGCGCCCTAATGACATCCAATAAAATGCCAGTTGTAAGAATGAGCGCTAATCGTCGCGGGGTCAACGGTGCGACACGTCAAGTCGCGCCGTCAACCGCCCGGCCTGCATGATGCACCGGCACGCGCACGTGCGCTGCTACGAATTTTATCTGAAGTAATGAGTTACGTAATCTTGTAGCATTTGATATTTTTCTTTTCACTGTTTGTCATTATCCTTTGAAACGCATGCGTCAAATACATACCTACATACAACATATTTTTTAACACGTTGATCCCTATATTGAATGGCCATTATCTCGTAGACCGTAAACGTGCAAGGAAAGCAATAAATATATGGATGAAAGTTTTTATCATGAGCCCTGTAACACATCTGGAAATGTTTGCAGAATGGTGTCCCCCAAGATTGAGTAACAAAGAACACAGCTCAAATAAAAAGAAATAGTCGAATTCGTTTTTGTCTAGTGACTCTAATTTTTAATTCAAACAAAATCAAAAGGAAGCAAACGATGTTAGTTCACAGGGCGCGGGCGTGTCTGTCTACGTGCACCTCGTTATACTCGCCCTACTCGTTGATTCACAATGGAGCCATTTCATATGAAAGTAGATCACCGAGGGTTTGTCGACAGTACGCGGGTTGTTCGCACCCAGTTGTCACGTAACGAGGTCAGTGAGGGCAGTTCGTGCCGCATGTGTGCGGCGCACATATTATGTAATACACCGCTGCACTCGCGCTCACTGCCTAGTTTAATTAGGCAAATCAACAAGGGACGTTGCGACACACTGGGCATGTGTCAAATCTGTCGTGCAATAGGCGTGACCTCTTGCCGGTACCCACGAGAATAAAGCATATCGAATAGTAACCTAAGAACTATTAATTATTTTGTTATTCATTAGCTGGGCTTTGAAAATTTTAGCATTCAACAGTAGATTTGTAAAGAAACGACGAAGAACCAAAAGCTGAAGAATTTGATAGCAGTTCTAATAACTGCATTAACAAGCACAATAAATGTTGGTATAAACGTAAGGAAGGACTAGTCTGCCAAAGTTTAATGTTTCGACATGATTTTGACTTTCGAGCGAGATACAGAATAAACAGGAGGACTTAACAAAACAAAACTACAGATTTGAAATAGATGCAACTATACGTGTAGTAGAAACTAGAAGGTTTTAGTAACGATAATGAAGAGAACATAAGATGTCTCAACAGGGAATGGAATGGGAGCAACAATAGTGATAGGCGAGTTTCGTAGGAAAAGCTTTGTTAGAGGTTGAATCTTCTCTCGTGTCGATGGCATATCAAATTTTGTTTGTCCATTGTGCCCCTACACTAATTGGATTTTCAGAGGTTCAATAACGACAAGAGTGCAGTCACGCATAAGGTGATCGTTCCATTTACGTCTACAGGCGGCGGCGGCAAGGCGCAGTCGCACACATCGCGCGACAATTGAACGTGGGACGCGACAGATGCAAATGATGTCATGACACTCCTCTTTGTGATACCAGAAAACTATTCTGTAGGCATTTTTCTATTTGTCGAACCGATCGCATTTACCGAATCAAAGGTGCGAAAGAAAAAACGGAAAGACAACCTTGGAAGTTGGGACGTATGCATCATGCAGCTGCAAGTAGCACGCGCGGAGCACATCTGCGACGCGTTGCCGGGGCGCGTGCGCTTGCCCTGCGCCTGCGCCCGCGCCTGTGCTCGTAATTAGTGCGCTCCGATCGACAAACCAGATAGCAGCACAGTCAATCACATTGTGGCGCCGTTGTTTGTAGCGCAGCATCCGCTCTATGAACCACTGATATTTATCGATTAATTACATGGGCATCATTGTACGTTGTAAGTAGTTATTAAATCAACGCTAGGTTTATTTCCAGAATCTGACAGAGGCTCTCAGTTAAATTCTGCGGCAAGCAAAGTAAAATATTGCTTTTGTTGGAGAATAAAACCACAAATATCAATGATCGGAGCCATCGTGATGGTTACTACAAAGAAACAATTATCACGAACGATTTGATCGTTCGTTCGTGAGGTTCAATTCACAGGTCATGCGAACTTTTTTTACCACAGATCTTGCTAGGGACTGGCAGAACTAAATATTGGAGTTACAGGTGTGACCTACCGTTGTCAAATGTGTGCCGATTGATACCTACGAGTATATAACACGCAGATAGTGTGTGTGGCGCAACATGTCCGTGTTTAGACAAAACGGTAGGATGAAGCTCCGTACATTATTGTGTGAAATAGTTTAGGTAGACGCGGCTAAATATAGCGCCGGAGCAGCTGGCAGCCCGCCAGGTGTGGAATACCATACGTGCCGAAGAGGGACGCTCTATTGAGATAGGTTATCTGTGCGCTATGTATGGTGGGCTTATTTATTGAAGCCGACGATCGCACTCTGATTACATCTCTCGTGGAATGTTAAGGAGAAAGAAGAAACGTGATTTGAAATTTGACAAAGTTGACTCAAATTCTCCAGAAAAAGGGAAGACCCCAATCGTCAAAATCAATATAAACAAGTTTCTGTATAGTAATAAATAAACAAAATATTCCACAACATTCTACATAACCCAATCGAAACCCATGGTAAGCTTAACTAGCTTGTGTTATGAAATCTAGAATGCGGATAAACATACTTAGATACGTTTTTTTTGTAAATACATACATATTATACATAGAAACACCCAGACCAGTGCAAATAGCCATATTCATGCATACAAATATTTGTACTGAGCGGGGATCGAACCCGCACCTCCTGTGTGGCAGTCGCGTTCACTACCACCACGCTACAGAGGCCGTATAAATCATAAATGCGATAGAGTTTACCATATTTGTGTATAATGAAAATGGCACAGAGTATAAAGGCATATCGAGGTGGTTCTGGTGTTCCAGATCCTAGGAGTACCGACCGTGTACACTAATTCATGCTGGAATGCGACATAGATACTCGGTACTAACTGTGCGGGTGGGAGTGACCGGGCGCGGGCCCGGCCTAATGTTCTTATTAACCTTAATAACTTAATGTAACTCCTGATGGCCTATTGTCTTTGTGGAATATACGTACTTATGATCAATACCAGATGAGTCGATTGATTGAGATATTTAGAGAATAAGGCCAGCACTAGGCGGAAGTTATCACCGACGTGCTGCATTTTATACGGTTTGTGACAGTGTTGGAAGTTTCACCTTAATTTTTTCCTTTTGATTATTTGCCCACCTTCTCCCTCTCTGCAGCGGGCTATATGTGAGTGCTGCCTTCAGTGTTGCAAGCGTTCAGAGGCCAATTACCATCATATAACAATGAGTCCTCTGCATTGCGTATTTTAAAACAATAACATAAATTAAAAATTTAAACACCGCTGGCACTCCCCATTCCCACTTTAAGCCCCATAACTTTTGGACGGCTGAATCAATTTTCATCAAACACGTCTAAGAATACTCGCACATAAGTCACCTATAATCCAAAAAAACTAAATTAAAATCGCTTCATCCGTTCGGAAGCTAAGATGCTACAGACAGACAGACACGACAAACTTATAAAAACCCGCTCTTTGCGTCGGGGTTTAAAAATAAAAAATGTTTCCTCTAAATACAGGGATACTTTGTGTACGAAGATAATTTTACATCCAATCAACTAGAGCAATTTTGCTACTCACACAATATCTAACAGAGCTTCGGTGATCGACACAAAAATAGCTTCATTTTAAGATATATCAGGAAGATCGCTCAATTGGCGCCATCCGAGTGAACTCTCATAAAAAGAAACAATGTTGGTTGGGTGGGTCGATTGTGTAATTGAATTAGAGTGCTTCGGCGACCGGCGCAGGCGCCGCTACTGCGATGAACTTGTACATTACGAGGCAGTGAGCCGTGCGGAACACGACACGATACGATCGCTTCAGCTATATAACAAACTAATTGCTACCAAAAAACCTAACCCCAGTCTTTCAACAACAAAACCAGTCCACTAGAGAGATGTCAACCTAGCGTCACTCTTATTCCAGTACTAACTTATTCACGCAGCTTATTATATTTTGTCATAGGCACCTACTTGCTTACTTTATATAGACATCGTTACCTCTTTATTGGTAAGATAATCAGATGAGACAGTTACATGAATTAAAAGATTGTTTATTGAATAATCTGACTCAATAGCGTTGGACGACACGAAATCCACGCGAAGAGATGTGGAAGTTTTGGTATTGTACCTCCACCTCGCCTTCGCCCGCTACCATGCCACCATTGGGACTAGGGAATACGCGCTAACCCATACTAATTACGCCCGATACATGATAAGTTTCCCTGCTGTTGTTTTCCCAAGCAACTACTATGGGGTTCCTCAAGAAGGGCATTAAGTTTCTTTAGGGTCGGCAGCGCGAGTGAATCGCCCCTGGTGTTGCTAAGTCCATAGGCTTGCCTGCCACCTAAGTGGTATAGAAATAAATATAAGACAAAGAGACGCGGTGAATGCAACTATCAAACATTGTAATGGATTGCCACAAATGAATAATTGATTGATAAAAGAAGCGGTGTGAGTGGGAGCCCACATTTGTTCGCCACTCTTTAGTTATGGTAGAGCAAATTTAAACTTCGCAGGCCGCTGGCTCACAGAACCCGTGAGAGAACAACGTTCGAACATATAAACAAAAGCCGCATCTATACATAGTATTGTATTGTGTAGTGATGTAAGAGCACAAAAACTCGTCTAAGGCCCAGAGCGCGAGGAGCGGTGACTCAGCGGACAAGCACCTCGGGAGTGCCGAGTGCCGACTGCCGCAGGTGAACATCCGTCAAATATTAATGTATCGGGAACTGCTAGCTGAGCCGTGTCCGCGACTCCGCCCGACGAATCACTGAAGGAAAACTTTAATTATTTTTAATTTCTGTGATTCGTCCTATTGGGCCGAACCCTAATAGGACGAAACACTGAATTTGTCCGCATTGGATACAATAGTTATTAATGTACTAAGGGTACAAACGTTTCATTGGTAAAAAGATGCCACAATAGTCGCGTGCCCTATGGTACAGCCGCAAGAATTCCCGAGAGTGAAATATTGCAAGTGCTGCAGTTACTCAGTTAATTGCAAAATACTTCTATCTTGGCATGCTAATCAACCACCGTTATGGACCTAAAATCTTCGTTTAATTGCGAGAGGCTATAATAAAATCAATGAAAGGTTCCTATCCGTAGATTCCATAGTTATGAACTGACACTGACAGATAGACGGACATAGGTCCAAGGCGAAACTGTAAGGTCGTGGAGATTACGGAACCCTAAAAATGAAAGTTAACAATAATTTTAAGAATTATGTTGTGTGTTACGTAATAATCAGCGACTAAAGAAATAGCACATCGCAATAAACTCAATTCAGCACGATCACTACTTTAAATTGGCCAAGTCGTGCGCGGAGAGCGGAGAGGTGGTCGCTGGCCGCCCACAACATCAATGAACTCTACTGTTAAGGCGTTGTGTCAGTGTACATGAGGTATCGAACCTTACAAGAAATTACAACACACTGCTACAGTTTATGAGGATGCAACCAGACATTGAGCTATCGGTGGAAGCAGCATGGTACCGACCATGCAGACTACATATCTTTTAGAGAGTCTAGTGCTAATGGTACGTTATGCCGTAAACATTAAGTTTTAGTGACAGGATGGTAATAGTATTAACGAAAACGGGCCTAGTTACTGACATGTTTTCTTTAAGGCAATCAAATACTAAATGTGCCTTTTTTGGGAGGATTCTCTATATGGAGTAGTCACTTCCTTTTAGCGTACAAGCTATTTGATTGCACAGTCGAATCGGTGTGCCGCTAATATGGGTACGTTAGTCACTGGCCGCGGCAGATGACGAAATACATCGAATGATCTATGCCATGTCGGACTTGTGATAACATCCCTAATATTTTACTATATAAACTAACGTTTGAGAATGAAAGCGCTAGTGGTCTAAAAAAACAGTACATGAATAAACTTAAATCTAATAGCACAATCAATTTGAAAGATTGGAAAAATGTTCGTTACTCACTCCCTTAAGCAAGTGGCAACAAGTTGACCGGCGTATTGTAGAATATGAGAAATGAAGAATATATGGGATTTGACGTAGGATGGCATTCGTCAAATCCCATACATTTGTCATTCTATTCCACGATACGCCGGTCAGCGAATTGCCACTTGTCTAGACTGGCAGAACGGCTCCGGAATTGGTTTGAACAGGAACAGGAACATTAGAGAAAATGTTCCTGTGGGTCACGGAAACGCAAACAGTATGCCGACGGAGCCGCGGGCAACAGCTAGTAAGATCACAATGAAAGACATGTTATTATACTTTTGATATTCGTATGACACCACTATCTAATTCTAACCTAACTCGTTCAATCCACCGCTTGGCCATAAAGCAATTTCCTAGACTGAAAATACATCAGGAAAATAGATGAAGGCGATAACGAGTAGTACTGTACATACAATCTACATTGTGTCCGATTCGACGAATACTGATATATTTTATATGCCAACAGGAAAATACATTAAGAAAGTTTACTCAAGAACCTATAAATGTGTTCTATGAGTCACACAGGTGGGTCTGTTCCCAAGAACGTCCTGTGTCGTAGTTCTTCATCGGATACCGGACAACTGTTAGTAGGTATAGTACTCGTAGAAGTGAGTTTCTGGTACCTACGGGAATAGGTCGCAACACAACTGAGTCACGCCGCAGAGCGCAGAAAAAACAAAACATTTAGATTACAGTCGTTACCGCACGAGTTAATTGGCGCCGGTCCCGGAGCCATTACGCGAACACATCAGCTCGCAAATTATGTGTATTAGTACGCGGACTATGATTTTCACTCTCGTGATTGCTGGTGCTAATCTAATGTGTATTGTTATCATACATACACTTACAGTCACGCCGCTTTCGTATCGGGGTCGGCAGAGAAAACATCTTTCCACTTGCTACGATCCTCGTACGCCTGCGCCTGTCACTTCTAGTTTAATGTCACTGTTGTGCTTGGTATAATTTGGGCCACCTCATCTCTTACCATGCGGTGTCGTACAAGGCGACTAAGGGACAGGCCTGTTTAACATCAGACTGCCCTGACTGACTATATACAGCCCAGACTCAGCCTGAGATGTATGACCCGGTTAAGTTAACCTATAGAATACGGCAATAGACCCGTATTACGTGGGACCGAATAAAAAGATTAGTGAAATGTGGGTGTTAATTCGGCTCTCCCTAACCCTCCGAGGACAGAGGCGTGATTGTATCTATGTATGATATCGAGATATTTGATTATTGCCTCTGTGCAGTCTATAAAATTGATAGCGCAAGGTGAGTGTGGATCTTTTAGACTGACAGGCGCCTCGTGCCTCTATCTCGCCTCACATTTCTATACCTCTTATTACCAGTTCTATCCCTGTGAGACACATGAATTAACTGGACAGTGATTGACTAGATCTGGTCGGAATATGCCACTCTATTCACCCTCACCTCTAGGAGTTGCGATCGTGAGGTGTCCGTCACTGTGTGCGGTGCCAACACTCGCATTGTTAATAAATCATGATCATCGTGAGTACTTTCACTGGCGTCTCTCGCGCGTGCGCGTCAGCCACTCATCTCCTGAACCCACGGTTCAGTGAAACAACATGAAGGCAGTCATTAAGCTGCTGGCACCACGTGAGCTAGAAAGTGACACGACTAGGGTAGACATAAACCAGCGCAGCGTCCTGTCGAAAAGAACACTTTGGAGTTTGGGTTTCGATCATGTATCAGGCACCGCAGTCCATTTGTGGACATAGGCCTCTCCCAACCAGGTATACGAGTATGTGAACCTATTAATGTCTTCGGAGGGATTTTTATCTCAAAGTACTTAACCTAGTGCCTAATATATACTGACATGATAAATTTCTTGTTTCCTATTCCACAAATCTGGACTTCACCGACGCGATGTGCTTCTAATAAGGGAAATGACTACGGTACCAATAGCCTTTTCTACCTAAGATAATATCAAAGTTATACACGCACTGTAATAAGAAAAATATTCTAAAATGACTTCATCACACAGAAACATCCGTTTATATTCTTTTCAAAAGTCTGAGTCATAGGACGTGTACTAGCTACATACATATAAACCTTAAACTGGATTATAACTGGACATGCCTTGATCTATGAGTTCATTCTTTATCATCAATCATTTCTCCTGTCCCATCAGCATTAGTACAAAAAAAGTTTACAACTAAAACCCATTAAAGTATCGTTCACTATTATACCTCCTCGCTATTCCTAGATTAGTTGTTTGAGTGAAGTATTGGTGCTTCCATAGTTTCTCTAAACAATCTGCTGGCTATACTAAAACATACACCGCGCTCATAGGCCAACGCGTGACAATCAAATCCGTTCCAGTTCACGCAAATATTCTTGTTGCTGCAAACTAACGCGCGTTACATCTTGGCATCCAATCCAACACTGTGTGTACGAAATTCAGTCTTACTTGTGCATGCAGTTTCAAAATAAACGCAGTGTAAGGCAAATTGTACTAGTGGCACTAAATCCGCGAGTCTTGTCTGGCGAGTGCCGAGGGCTCTGAGCCCTTGACTGACGGCAGCCGGCGCGTCGTCATTAATCACGCCGGGCACCGACGAAAGATGTTCGTGACAAATCGTCATGTCTATCAACCTATTTTCTCCAACGACTTCACGGCACAGACGGTACACTACCGAGTAGACAAATTGAATAAACACAGAATAAGAAAAAGAATATTCAACAAGTCATGGCCCTTCCCTTGGCAACTAATGGATATTACGAAATAAGATTTTAAAAGGTTATTTTTCTTGAAGTGTATAACAGCGGATTTATGATCACAACACCCGACATCAGAGAATGATGTATCGTGTTGCCATCCTGCGGTCTGAATTGCCATAGCAAGGAATGCCTAGAATGCAAGCACCTATATTTTGTCAATTATGCTCTACGATCCCACGTGACCCAGAAAGCCTATTGCCGTCAATCAGGCACTTTCTCATCAACGTAGTATGATCTATTTACACACTCGAATTACTTATATTTTTAACGAAGCAGTATTTTATCAATGGAACTTAACAGTCAACTAATTTAAAGGCCAGCTGTGTGACCTACATTCGAGTAGATTATTTATGAGATTGGGGTCGAAGCATGGAGTCGCCTTGTCATCACAAAGCGCTGGCGACTTGGGGGTACCCGCCAGTCCGCCAGCCCTAGGGAGCCCCTGGCGATGGCCCCTATCGCAGGATGGGAATAATTTGTGAGCCGGCCTCGCTCCCACATTTATGAGTCGGGCTACGTAATGAGTGGCGCGCATGCGCTGACGGTGCACATACGTACCCGCTACACTACTAGGCAACATAATCCAACATATTTTAATGAATGAGTCCCAACTGAGTTGAGTAATAGCTGTTTATACACACTACACAAGCTGGCAACACGCTATTTTGACGTTTAGTGTTCGGTTAAACGTAAAAGAGAATCATAGTCCAGTCGTATTTTTGGACATGGAAAGCGTCATCCAGCGTCACCGTAGCGTGAGGACCGTTGCAAACTGAAGAGTTTTCACGAATACCGTTGTCGACAAATACCTTATAAGTTATAAGTAATATTACTCCATTCAGAACTTAATTCCGTAATCAATTGGACCATGGCAGAAAGATTTATATACAACTAGCTGTCCCGGCGAACTTCGTACCGCCAATTTTTCCCTGCACCCGTGGGGTCAGATCCCGTTCCCGCTGCACCATTTAGGGGGATGAAAAATAGATGTTGGCCGATTCTCAGACCTACTCAATATGCTCACAAAATTTCATCGAAATCGGTCAAGCCGTTTCGGAGGAGTATGCAACGAAAATTGTGACACGAGAATTTTATATATTAGACTACCTGTCCCGGCGAACTTCGTACCGCCAATTTTTTCCTACCCTCGTGGCGTCTGATCCCGTTCCCGCTGCACCATTTAGGGGGATGAAAAATAGATAATAATTAAATGACGATGACAACGTATGCAGATGTCAGTTCCTTTCAACCACGCAGTACGTGTGAGAGGGAGAACTCTGTTGTCTTGGCATCAATCATAACAAGTGTTCAGGATATAAACCAATATCCAAGCTGTTAAAGGTACAATCTTATCCAGGGTTAACAGTTTCCATACTACTTACAACTATGAATTATGGATATCACCTTCAGTTCTCAAGGTCATTTTTTAAATAGAACATACTTATTCAGTGAAAACATTTTAACTAGTATTATAATCAAAGCAAATTAAAACATTTGTAACTAAGAACAGTATGCCAACTATTAATTGAATCACTCATTGAATAATTGATGAATTTAACAGAGATTGCGCCGCACAAAGGCTCCCTTAGAATAATGCTCCGCTATGTGAACAACGCACGGTACTGTTTGTTTCCACCCTTTATTGCCCGTGGTACACCCGCATTGTCCACCTAGGTGGACTACAGGCAATATTTTTTTCCCGTGGTTCACCCAGGTG
Source organism: Eilema sororculum (assembly GCA_914829495.1). Classification (NCBI taxonomy): domain Eukaryota; kingdom Metazoa; phylum Arthropoda; class Insecta; order Lepidoptera; family Erebidae; genus Eilema; species Eilema sororculum. The sequence goes on from OU618554.1 coordinate 353,968, forward strand.
AACCACGGGTAATTATTATTTCCCGTGGTACACCCAGGTGAACCACGGGTAATTATTATTTCCCGTGGTTCACCTGGGTGTACCATGGGCTTAGAACACTCATTATATTCATGTATATTTTATTATGGCCTCTTGGTTCAGCGGTTAGAGACACTACCTGCTGCGCCGGAGGTCGTGGATTCGATTCACACTAAGGACAATTCTTTGTGTGACCCATAATGAATTGTCCCGAGTCTGGGTGTGTTTTCTATGTATAATAAGTATGTATACAAAAAAAGTATGTTTATCAGTTATTCTAATACCCATAAAACAAGCCTAGTTGCTTAGTTTGGGACTATTCTAATAATAATTCTTTAAAAGCTGTCCAAAACCGTTTTACCAACTATATTCCATTCACGGAGATATTGGTAGTTCTATTGAAACAACAAACGTTATGCCGTTCATATTTGCATTATTACCTAACAAAAGTCAGGCTACATATAGTATATTATTTAATCTTATTAAATCTACATTACCAAATTTTAGACCCTTAAAATACCATTCCGATTTCGAAAAAGGAGCCATAAATTCCATTCTCGAAGTTTATCCAGGAACAGAAATACGTGGCTGTTATTATCACTGGCACAAAGCTTTATGGCGTAAACGAAAATTATTAAAACTGAAATCTAAGGGGCAAACTAGGATAGTCGGTCTCACAGCAGTTCTTCCGCTTCTACCAGCTGAAATTATGCTCGACGGCTATAATTATATAAAAAGTGATTTTTTTAAATACATTGATAGTTTTTGGAAAAATCTGTATTTTAGCCAAATATTATCGGTTTTCGGGGAAAGGCATAGAACAAATAATGTTTTGGAGGGTTTTCATTCTAAACTTAATAAAAAAATGAATAAAAATACCACAATTTTAATAAGACTGTTAAGTGTGCTCTTAGAAATGACAAAATTACAATAAAAAAGACGAAAAATTATGACTATATTACAAATATTCAAATGCAACTCGTATCTAATGAAATTTCTGTGGGAGAGGCTTTAGAAAAACTCCGCTGATATGGTAACGGAAAACATATTTGGTTAAAATACAGATTTAATTTATTTTACAATTAAGCTAATCTTTCGCTAACAATATGAATATTGGATCGCAATTAAAGCTTTTTATTTATGATGTGAAATATCGTACTTTAGTTAAATATCTTTTTTATATTGTAAAATGATATTCAAATAGTTTAATTTTATATTTCAATGTGTTTTAGTTACGTAAACTTTCAACGCTTAATATAATAATAATAATAATAAACGTTTATTTCTCACCATGTCTCACTATCAATGTTATCCTTTCGTTATACAATGATGGAATAATATGGATATTCCAGTGGACCACGGGAAATATTTTTTACCCATGGACCACCTAGGTGGACAATGCGGGTGAACCACGGGCAATAAAGGGTTTCCACATATTCGAGTTGCCCGCTTCCTGAATTTAATCAGCTCTATATATAGAGCGCGTGCTGGACCGACTACCAATAACCATTGTAGGAAGTTCTCTCCGCCAACGTGTTTAAACAAACGCCAAATAAACAATTCGATGTTTCATAACTTCCCCAAACATTGGCTTTAACCGTTTCCACTTGACGCAACTCTGTACTAGACTAACACAGGGAGCCCACCGCCCACACATGTCCAATTAATGCACAGAAGTGGAACTGGCATCAACTGAACCAAATAAATGGATCTAGTTTCCCACGCAATTGGCGGTAGTCACCAATTTAACATGATTGCTAGAATAAGTTCTGTTGTGTTATTTCCTCTTCAAGCCGCAGCATCTCGGCAATACACAATTAAGTAATCAGCCCCAAGCAGCGGCGCTATGATTAGTGCGCTCGTGTCCGCGGCGAGGCGGCCACCACGGCCAGCACAATTACCAACCACATTAGTGTCAGTGGTGCTGGGCTTTCTCCACACTCCGGGAGCTGATGAGAAAGCTGCGAACATGAGCCTCTATATGCATACTAAATATTTACTCGTAAATCATACATTCTAGATAGAGACGGAGAAAATCTAAAAAGGGCATTGAATGCTAGTACTTGTACACGAGGGTCCACATTGGATCATTAAAAGCTATCGATAACAATATACTGTGAGCTAATGATGCTATCGATGTGAACCACGAGATGGAAGCAATCTAATATCTGCATCTTTTCCAAAAAAAAATAAGAATGGCATCGCAGTAATAAGAAAATATTGTCACAAGTAGGAGTCAAGGAACACAAATGAAACCAAAGAAGACATGATTAAGTGTTTGGACCACAAGAGCAACGGTTGTTCACCAGTAACCGCAGCTTCCCGGTGAGCGTGGGAAGCGCGCACCGACTGAAACGCTCCCGATAGATAAACCTCTAATATCCGTGTAGTTGTCTCTGGGCCATTCAATGGTAATCCTGCCACTTACGGTTAACACAAATTTATGTTTATTTATACTGAAAGTTTTACGATTGCGGAACCAAAGGGACAGGAATACGTTTTCTAAAGTATTTATTTCTGAGCACATACACCGTCTTTACTGCACATAAATTCATAATGCAATATCAATGTGCATCATCTATATATATAAAAATGAATCCCTATTTCCCTTGTTCACGACATCACGCGTGAACGGCTAGACCGATTTCACTAGTTCTTTTTTTGTTGTGTTCGTTATTGTTAGGAGAAGGTTCTTATGAAAGAAAAAATGAAGAAAATTGCGGGGGAAATAAGAAAATTTAAGAATACATAACCACCATATAAAATAGCTGATCCGACATACGCCATGTCTAAATTTTGAATTTGGAATACGAATTGGAAAAAAATGTGTTTATTATTCTAATACTGCTGTATAATATTCCTCTATGTTATCTGACGTTTGATATAGAATTGATATAATACGTGCAAATATCGTCAGACGACAGAGGGTGATTAGTAGACATTCTTCTGAATTAACAAAATGCCCATTGGGCCACGAAAATATTTATGGTGGCTAATTTTTTATTTAGGTCAAAAAACTTATGGTTTATGGTAAGTAGTATGAACGCCCTTGAGCGTAGAGGTATATGGTTGTATGGGTCCCATAGGTATAAAGGCTCCGTAGGCGTAAGTATGGGCCCCGGTGACCTATTGATGTCGGAAGGTCTGTGGGCGTATGGGGCCCGAATCGAAATGCTTTCCATTCTCAAAATAATTAGGAAAATTTAATACAGCTAATTGATTCTAATTACTAAGGCGAAACAAAGTTTGCCGGGACAGCTAGTCTTTTATAGATCTTGTTATTATCTGCATTGCTGTTCTACAAACACACGAACATGTGTGTTTGTTTACTAACATCTTTATATAGTTCAGTGTGTTGAGAGAAGAGCCTACGTGCGATGTAAATACAAGGAAATGAGACAGCGTCGCGTCGTGTCATTAAGTATACTCGTAGCATGCGATCTCTAGTCGTGACTTTCTTGTGCTGGAGCAAAGGTCAGGGAGGAGAATGTTTGCTTGTTTTGGTGGAATGTTTAAAGGATTTAAAAAACAGAGCATGCCGTGGAGTGTCAGCGCGAAAGCGTACAGGAAAGTGGAACCAATATCATAGGTTATCTGAAGCGAAATCTTTCACGAATTCTTATGTTACATTAAAACATTCCAGTGAGTGAGATCGCCCATTGTGCGAGTAATGAAGGTGAATACAATCAATAACGCGCCGACTTCGTACATGACAACGACTCATTACCTAGAGCTTTCTAAAGCTGTCTGGCAGTACATTGCGCCGGATCCACCACCGTTGAATACATCCATGGGCGTCGGACTAGTGATGGAGATCGAAAAAGTGGATATAGAAAGCGAAACACCTGCACGTGTCAGATGCAATCTAAATTGCGAACTTACATTAGCGTCGGCTTTCACTGCACTTGTTTTAATAATGATAAATAGTGTTTTTTTGTCGTGGACCTAATGGTTGCGTTGCGAGAGACGTGCTGCGTATCCCCACTCCCCTCCCCCGACCTAGGCCGTTCATATTGTACGTGGTCGTCGCTTAACGGTTTTCAAAAGTGTACTTGAATCATTGCAAATTAATGAGACTTTGTAGAATTCGTTAAGACTTTGTAGAATTTGTTAGCAGATACAAGATGGTTTGAAGACAAGAAGTTTGCTCAGAGCAGGAGAAAGCATTAACTACGAAACGTTAAGTCCATGTTAACGCGAAAATCACTTCATGTGTGAGTCTAATGTAGAGCTTTTAAAAAACTCTCCCTTTCTTTAACAAAGGTACTAAAAAAAGGTATCAGTCGATGAATATAAACCGATCAAATAGTTGAAGAAGGGTTACAGGTACTCTGATTAATGATGATGACAACATCTGCAAGCGTGTAGAAGTGACATATCGACATGGATCGCCCCCGTCAGTGAGCAACTGCGGTTCACACGCCCACCCGGAGTCACATGAGTGATTGCGAAACAATTAGTGTAATGAGCAGCAGTAGATCAACAGAACTATTCACACATCACGCGACTGACGTGTACGTCCGGTGCTTATAGCTTCTCGTTCTTGTCGCTGTCCGCTGTCGGGCCGCTCGTCGGCTAGTGTCGCGATATGAACACAAGATAATGATTGAGGCACGTTTCCCCATCTGACTCAGCTACATACTTTTTACCTCATTACCTCATAGATTCAATGTTAGGCTAACTGCTGATGCGGCCTTCGCATGTCTTACCTGGAAACAAACAAACAAGAAATTAACATGAATACATTTTAAAAGCATCAGTAGTCGCTATGGAAATTTGCATGATTTTAATGGGTTGCGCGACGTTGACTATGATCAGTTGATCACTACTGTAGTAGAGGTCTACATAATTGTGATGAATAGCACCTACTAATTTTCATGGAGTTAACCACACATTGTTTGTCGAGGCGTCTATGTTGACTACATAGTATTTGGAGAAGTCTACATCATCACATCTACTTAAATTAAAAATAAATACAGTTGTGCAACAAACTATAAAGTTTTACGTTTTCACATAAACGTTTGCAAATAAATCATAGCCATCCTGAAGGCCTGAGCTGGCTAAGCGGCGTTACGCGAGAGGGAACGAGTGGTTTATTTTATTGTAAATAAAAACAGAATCGGTGACCTACTGAAGTCCCTCGTCATCGACAAAGCTATGTCCTAGCTAGGTAAGAGTTCCATTTCACAACCCGCTATAACCGCAAATTCCAACGTGATGTTGTATTATTTTCTAACACAACATTTGTTGTGTGACTTGCAACTAAAACAATGATTCATAGAACTTTTTGCCCCACGAGCTACGTAAAATTCTCTATACATGATATATAAATATGTACATTGAACATAAACATCGTATTGTCATGAATCTGTTATGATGATGAGCAATGAAGTAATTTCCTATTGTTGTTGAGGCATTCTGCCGTGGGACTGTTTGAGTTATATATAACTTTGTTATCTCGGCGGTATAGACTCGGACAAGGTCTCGGCACAGCATTCCATCAGAAGCACAAGTACAAAAACTCTTGTCCTAGGACTGTCTACGCCGTAGAGCTGTCAAAGATCACGAAATGTAACAGATTAAGGTAGATCGTAGAGTTGTCGACTACCCTGCTCGTGTTTTGTCTGAGGTAGTTTAACATATGACCATTAATACAGTACGCAGGTCGCTAACGTCCTACAATATAGCTTAAACTGTTGAATTTCGTGAGCTTTGTCCGTTCTACGGCGTAGACAGGCTGTAGAGGCCTTTAGACCATACAAAGAGATTCATTTTTCATAATAGAAAGTCAGCACAGGCCCACTTGCTATGGAAATGCCCGTACAGATTTAATTTCATAACATTACAAAGGGCACAGCGGCACAGGTGGGCACACCGTGACGCGCCCATTGACGAGCCGCCCGCCGCGCTGGCACTATCTCCGATCGGCGGATGTTGGTTGCGTGAACATGTGCTCGGCGCTCCGCGTGTATGTAGGTACCGAATTACATTCAACATCCGAAGTCGATCATGTAGGTCAGTTATGTAATTGCTATGTTTAGGTGTTATATTCCAAATTACCTACTGTATATTTCGTCATTTGTGTAACCACACGCAGTTTTTCACGTGATACGAAGTTTTAGCCTTCGTTTTCAACGGATATTCGCTATTCTGAATTTCCTCCACATCCACTCATCTGTTTCAGCGTATAACACAATTAGTGGCATTTTAAATTACCTACATGGTTGATATAAAAAGTGTAGTGAATAGGTAGCCGGCTCTCTCAGCTATCAATGCGAGGTGTGTTGCGGTATAGAAATACATCACAGTTAAAGAAATGTAATCTCAGTTTAACAAAAGCCGTTAAGAGCGCGCACGACATGACGGACACCTGCGCGTATATCTCAACTGCGACGAACAATGCGCCGCCAGAAGTAATGGTTATAGCTAAACCATCAATCGTATTAGTTTTTTAACATTATTCTTTAGCAGATCATCGTCAGATACAATTTCAATTCAAACGTTTTTATATCGCTATAGACAAGTTTGTATGACTTGTAGCAATCATAATGTTAACTCCTCGGAGCAACAACACGGACCAGTGCCATGCGTCTTGTCATTAGTTGCTATTGTACGAGTACTTGCGCTTACACCAACAAACAACCGGCCGGGCCGCGGGCGCCAGAGGAGCCCTCTGTGCCGAGCCGTCCGACAAATTCAATTACCTCTTCCGTTTAGGTTTGTGCTTCGCGTCCGTTATCAGTATTGTTATAATACATTGTTTATACACAAACGTTACACGATGTATTGTTTACAGCTGACGTCATCGCATCGCGAACGCTCACGTTGCCAAATCTGCCGCGCGTCGCGCAACACCTCGCGTCTCGTGACACGACAGGGCGACAGAGGCTGAGGCTGACATACATGTCCGTACGTAAACAAACATCCTGCTATTGTGCGCGTCTGCCGAGTGTCTCGACCTCGCCCGCGGCTACCTGCTAAGGTCGAGGCCAGCTCCTAAGCACCGACACGTCGTCGCTGCCATCGACTGAACTATTAAAAGAAGGCGCCACCTGATTTGCAACAAGTAACCTCGGCTTTGCGTTGACGACAACCTTCACGAGACTAGAATCTAATATACCAAAGACGAATTTATCTTCCGACAGAGACAAGATGATATAAAAAGTAACGTGAAGCAAGCATGTTGATGGACAGAACCGAGAACAGATGGCATTGCAACGTTAATAACATTAAGATAAAAAGGTAAATTTCATAAAGAGAGGCTACCGAAAATCCCCTGTCATAACTTACAGGTAAGCGTTCAAGGAAAACCACCCAGCCGCGACAACGACGAGGAAAACCGCGGATCGTTTTATTACTTAATTTGTGTGTTGTACAACAAGGAAGTGACATTCCAAAATAGTTAAATTGAATTTGAGCATGAATTAGGAGAGCGAGTTACGAATGGTTGTGAGCCCCGATGAATCAATATCACGTAGTAGGTGTAGTAAATACAACACTTTATGAGTAAATAGGTGTAAATAAGGTATATTATGATAATTGGTGTCTTTAACGCACTGTGGCAATCTCACCATAGCGTAGTTAGTAGAGTTGGAAGACTGGTTAATTTCCCAGGATTGTTAGGGAATACCTAATATGTATTATTATTATTCAAGCCAACAAATGGTGTATACTAGTTAATGTATTTATCTATGTAACGCCTGCACATTGGGCGCCACTAACGCTGCAAGTACGCAGCTACAATAGTGACTCATCTATCCTCCAACACCCTACTCGCACCTCTGATGGTAATGTGCCTCGGGGCTGGGGCACGTTCAGCTCTCACCAGTCACCGAAGCTCTTTATAGTCGAGCTTATAATGTCCGACAGCGTGAGCACTAAATCCATCTATTTATTTATTGAAATGTAATTCTAACGTGCCGACAGTAAAGAGTGCGTTCTGCCTATGCCAGCCTGTCCATTAAAACATGGCCTGAAGCACTTTAATTAAACCTTTTTATTAATGTTTCCGTTCACTTATTTTATATAACAAAATTAAAATTAATTTCGAGAACTTGTAAAGATTGTGCAGCCATTTCTCAAAGACCAACATTCACTATTCAAGTGTCAGCTCTATAAACTCATAACCAAATATTAATTCGGTATTATTCGTTGTTACAAGCTTTTATTTAGCTTCACCCGTTCGGCTGTCGGATGTGATCATTCAGCCTTACGTAATATATTTTTCATGTCTCTACGTGATAGTAAGATCGTATACATACATGAAATGAAAGGAGATATAAACCCTTTGCGGCCTGCGCCATTGTGTCACATAAAGTCTCCTTCCTCGAACGTACGACGCGATCTTATCAGAGGCCGTACTCATTTCCTCGCCCACAAAGTACCGAAAAGCTATATCAGTTGGTTGTTATTCCTAGGAGCTTTCGTCCGCGCTGTCATTTCGGAGTTCGGAGCGTGAAACAGTGGGCGCTCGACATCAACAGAGCCGACCGCGGGCCATTGCACGCAGTTGCCGCACAATGGCCACGGTAAACTAGCCAATCACACGGATTCGATTCGTATTCAATACACGAAATGCCGATGTCATTGCGATACGCTATGCCTCTGTGAGAGCTTGTGACGTTTTTGTGAAAATTTACAAGTATCTTGTAGGCTCGCGGTCTAGAACTGAATCGGGTTCAATTGGAATATCCATGTGATGAATGTGCAGATGGCTGATACCAATTATGGTTAATCAAATGGAAGTGATAAATACTATTTGAATGGCACCATGGCACGCTGGCTTTCTTCATTTATTTAAAGATAAATACTGAACTTTCTATATAGACAAGATAATTTTCAACATTGATTCAATGTTATATCAATATTATGTAAAACAGAAATATTAATTTTGAAGAAGCACTAAATACGAAACTTTGGCATGCGTATCGAATAGCTTCAAGATAGTACGAACAAATAGCAGTATAATCTCTGAGCAAGTGTCGTGGTCGTGGCGCAGCGAGCGCACACTAAATATTTGCACAAGATCGGTTCTTTGAGGTGCGCGCAATAGCCCCAGGGCACTTCCACGGCGCGACCGGCCCGACATTGACGAGGATATAATATAAAACAACGTATGCGAATCGTAAAGCGTGAAGGAAACCTACGTACATCACTCATAAAATATTGAATATATACAATAATGTGAAAACTGCTTCAAGGGAAACGAGTATCCATCATCGTCAACACACAGGCTGCGCTCGCTTAGCTATCGGTGTTTATATCAGTGGAGATCGAGTCGGCTACAAAGCAAAATGTATGTCTGAATTTTCGTAATATTTTCATGTTCTATGACTATTCGTAAAATAATAAGATGAATTATTATTAGAATGGTAACTCTATGCTATATTAAGACGCAATAAGGCGGGTTCAATAGTCGATAATTTGCTTATAAATTATGTAGGCCTGTGTTCATCGGAATACCTGCAATAAGGGGTCGCTGTACTGCGCATGCAGTATAAATATGTATAGGGGTTCAACTACCACACTTGAACTTATACGGAGGTACTATTGTAGCAAACAAGCATAAGGCCTGGTGATAAGCAGGCACAGCTTGACTGCAACAAAGGTACGAGGGTGCGAGCTTCTTAAAAGTGATCGTTCAAAAATAATTGAAATATAGCCTTCGTATCTGTCTACAGTAAACTGTTTACGCCATTTCAATTCCAATGGAGAGTGTTACTGGGGGAGATACCGCTACGAAGTTTAGACCCACGACTCTGGTGCCGTAACTGCTACAAAAAAAACTACCAAAAAAACTTCAATGTATCAGATGTCCAAGATATGTGAATACAAAACTCGACGACGCGTTTCTGGAATTCACACATTACGCAGCTATTCAACACAGCGGAATGTCCAATACATACAGACAGGCATACAGCTACAAATTTATGATTTTGTTAGGTAAAAAAAGTTCTTAGTGTATTGCATCATAGCTGAGTTCTGCTACTTTATGCCTAACAATGTTGGTCTTCGGCCATCTGTGGGCGACGAGTACGGTAATAATATCTCGTGACAAGCCGACCTTTGACTGCAATCTAACCACACCACAGAACTAAATTACCAAACATATTGTTTGCTAATTTCAAGGCGAGTCAGAGCCTCTGGTATGTCAGTTTTATGGATATAAGAAACAAATTCTATCGTTCAAGTTTACCTCCATTCTGTATTCCACAGTTGTGAGTAGATTTTACGACCCTGCCCATCGCTCCTCAAAAATAGCATTTACAAGGTTATTTTACAGGATCATCATTGAGCGACTACGCGACTAATGCCTGTCATGAAGGTTGCAACAGTCCCAAGCTTCTTTGCCATTCAAGCATTTCAGCCGCTGATGAGGAGCTTCCAAATTGGTAACCATATTTAGCCAAAGATAATTCATACCTTTAGTACTATTATCTATTCCATTCATATTAACTAGTCTCCGGTACTCTCCGAATTTCCCGCTACTGATATTACAAGAGATTTTTTAATTGGGAACAGTATAGTCTTTTATGATAGGACGATATTTAACAATGCATTGGATTGTGTTACCAGTATCTATGAAGGTGATGATAAAAAATAATGGCTTTGCCACTTTTAAATGCTAATATGACATACAGGAGTATAAAACATTTTATACATAATCTGCTACGAGTCTTCCAACAACGTTTGCCTGACTTGATTATATTATAATATAGCAATAGAATAACAAATTAAGTGGTATTAGCATGTATTTATCTAGTGTCACCGGAGATGTGAAAATATTCAACACACAGCGACACATGTGCGCGTGCGATGTGCGCCGGTGACATCACCGCGCTGATAGCAGCGGCCGCTAATAATGCCAAGGGCAACCGCGTCATCGCGCACTCTCCACTCGCGCACACACACCGACACACAACTGCGGGGAGGACCAACTCCTAGAACATGGTTTTTTCTGTATTGTTATAGTTATCAGCCGCGGTGGAGCTCACTGATTCATCAATATTGCCTGGCGCCGGCGCCGGACCGCAATAACTCGCTACTGTTAACTACATATAGATAGACGCCTACTTTATGAGCGTGCACCAGTTCACCTATTTTTCACATTCGTATTGTGCAATAAATAAGTACAGCATTTTATGCTTCTTAAGTGGAACGGCATGCAGTAGTTACTCGTTCGAGAAACAGCTGTGGATTTGGATGAGGACGTTCGTTATCGCAATTGTATGGATATTTATAAAGTATCGCCATACTATACTAACTTTTACACTTTCGGGTTAAATATATAGGCATGGATATCTGTTTAGTTCAAAGATTTCAACCAGGTAACTGTTATAGGCGTAGGTCACAGGTAACTACGGTTTTCATCAAGGACAAGTCCGTGAAGTGCTGCCTATGTAGAAGTTTACACTTTTGTGATCAGTCGCAGAAACATTAACAATGTGCAAGTGAGTGAAGAACCTCCTGCCTCAATATAAACGTGTGTATTCCTATTGTGTTGTACGTAGGCCTCAACTCAATACAATCTAAACAATAACATCGATACATCGGATAGATCCAAATGCACCCCTAGCGACCGATGAGATAACCTATGCCCCCGACGATAAATACTGGTTAATTCAACTCGATAGAAAGTTGGGTATATCCGCTATAGCCTTCTTCATATGTTTTTCTTTCGTGTCTTGAAGACAGTATTAATGAAAAAAAAAACCAACTTCAAAACCAAAAATGCACCAACAGCCAGCACTGCAAACGGGTTACAACTTCGCTTGGCATCGACCTCAACAGAAAAGTCTGCAGTTGATTGGTGTCGCACAAATCGGAATCGCATGGCGCGCAAAAGTGTGCGTGTGCACACGCACTAAAGTTGAGGCACATTTACATTAATTCTACACGCAGATGGAGGTACATTTTATAATAAAGAGCTATTTTATATAGGTACAATAGGTTGAATATATATTTCTCGCCCATCAGACGAAATGGCTAATGGGAATTCAATTATAAATGATTGAGCTTAGCCTGTAATTGAGGGCGATAAATATCATATAAACCTAGATTGGAAATCGTGAAAGTGTGAAAATTTCCTGCCCAGCCCTAGCGGGACTTTCAATGGCCAATAAAATTGTAAAAGTACCATTAATGGAACCTCCATTAACGGAGCCGACACTGACAAATGGAACAGCCAATCTAATTTCTGTAGTTAGGTACGGTAAGTACGACGAACGATCTCGCATCACTAACAGCTGACAGGAACAACACACGCAAACAGCCAATTGTACTTTACTGATAGATGAGAAATTATTATGGCGTAAACTTGCTGGTGCCAATGATGCCAATTTAAAGAATACGACCAAAAAGGAATGCGAAAAGGCCACACGTGCGCCGAACGAAGATGTCCTCTATTAGAAATAGCGTAGACGGGCGACACGTAGTCGCGACACGTCGTGCCTCTCTGCGCGCTAAATTAGTTCCGTCGTCGACGGCGAGATGAAATGCAAGTAACGGGTACAGGAATGCCATTCGTCACGCATTCCAAAATATGTTTAGCTTCCTGTTCTGATGTCCTTCCAGTTGCGACACATCAGAAAGCACACATCAAACGTTACATGTTCTCTTCTAAACACGAGTCAAGCTGAAAGAATTATTTTTCCAGAGTCTGAATATAATTCGCACATCAAATATAGAAAATTGTGATTAGAGGAAATTATTATTAGAGGAATAATTAGAATATTTGACCTGTCCTAACTCTTGACCACCTCATAGCCCTTAAAACGAGGAGGGGGAGGTATAAAAAGTAACAATACGAACAGCGTGTCGTTGTGATAGCGTGTAGGTATCACGCTATATGAATTTATTAAAATCTATCTTTAACAACATTAAAATACGTAGGTAATTTCATAAAATCCTTTGTTAAATACCAGACATCGCAGTTATCGCCGTTTGACCTAATTGAAACAAAAGCGTATAATAGTGTTCATTGCACACAATACGTCCAGTGATCGGATTACATTGTAACGCAACATTGACTAATGCTGTAGATACAGTCGCAGTCGGTACCCGGTACCATGGCACAAAGAAATAAAGCAAAACTGGAGCGATTTGTTGTGCAGATGCGCGGCGTCGCGGCAGAGGCGCGGCGCGATACGGCGAGGTCGTCGACCGCGCGACCGCGGCGCCGCGAGGGGCGTTGCAGACGGACGACTGCACGCGATCATGCGACTCATGGATCGTTCAATGTCATACTCAAGGAACATCTTCATGGGAAGTCAGATCCACAGCCGACTGTTAACTGTTTTGATCGCCAAATTCATGAGGACCGCGATAAAATTCACACAAAAACTATCTTAAGTAAGCCATATACTGAATAAATAATAATACCTACTGATATAGTATATTATTATATTAAGCGTCGGTAGCTTAGTGGTTAAGGAGTCGGCCTTACGATCGAGAGGTCCCGGGTTCGATCCTGGGGATTACACTACTGACGTGAACCCACTCCTAACACAAGCAATTTAGCTTAGCTGGAGGGGTTAGAGGGAATATTAGTAACTTCGGTTCTAATATTCTTATTAAAAAAAAGAAAAAAAATTATAATAGCTTCTAACTTAATATCTACACAATATAAAGCGACTCCTAAACGCTCTTTCCTGCCTGACTAGTGGCGAATGGCAAAACTGATGAATGACACTATTACACGCATGACCGCATGTCGGATAGAACTTTATCAAACCAGTCGGAAATATTAATATCATAGATGACTTTTATTTGACAAGTTCGTGGGAACGAAAGATAATATGTGTGTAGTCCTGTCACATCGATGCGGCTACAGCCAGTTACGAGACATCGGGGTGACAGCTGGTTACAATAATAACACGTTTGAGACAGATGATTATACCGTAATTCGATCTCGCGATTAGCACTCACAACAACTTGTAGAGTAGAACGCGGCGCCGGCGCCGCCGGTCACCGCCAATGGTATAGAATTCTCTATAAAAACTTGTGTATGATTTCATGTCTCAAGGTAATCTTAGGGTTACCTGAAGTACGATCTGACTTTCGGACCTGCGAACACTAGTTGCTTGCGTAATCGATCGGTTCAATCAGAAAGCTTACTTAGATCATTTGATAGATTTCGCAACGTCCGGTATCCCTCGTTCAAAACTACCAAGTGTATGTACACTGTGCTGTTATATAATTTAAAAAAAACTGAAATATTTATTGTGTATTATCATAGCAACCCATGCGAATAATTGCCGACTCGCAGGTGAACTCCATTGATTTCCACGAAAGTATTTTACGAAATAATTTAATTAATTTTAATCTAATGATTTCATTACAAATTTGGTAATTTGATTTCCGTCGATTATTTCCAACAATGGGCGATGTGAAAGTGAGTAGCTTATGACTGTGAGTTATGACATCAACACCGTTCGTTCAACGGCTGCAGCCTACAGCAAGCAATCGGACGTCACTGCAAGTGCACACTGGCGCGTTCCGGATGTGTACGGAGTTCGTTTCCGCGATTATAATGCGACTGAATTATTAATACCTGCCGACCCGCCATCCACCAGCCGCACAAGCCGTACACTGTACTGTACACTTCCTCGTGAATATTTACGGCTCTAATTATAAGGCGTAGCTTGGAAAGGGGTCAGCCAACGAGCAATAGGTGCACGTCTGTGTAGAACTACTCACCGACAAAACAGGATAGAAAGAGACGAAAGAGAGAAATTACATCATATAATTTATATCTGGAAATCCGCCACAACATTGGTTTACGTAGCACTAGAACACTTAGATTTATTAGAGAGAGTAGAGATAATGTCAACTCAGATCATGCCCACTGACCGGGCCCTCCTCGAGAGGAAACAAAGTGCCAAAGCGTCGTCCATCAGTCTAGTGGTGTAACTGGCTTGGAAGTGCCCCGTAAATACGCTCCCAGTTCCAGTCATTAATGAAATTCGCCCTACGTCTGTTCCTACTGAACTACGCTATACATATCGTGGACATGAGGACCCAGGGTACTGTTACCCTTTCAGAGAACAAGAGGGATGCCACCCAGCTATAACACTCTTAAATATTTCCATAGAAGCGATATCCACTTTTTCCGTTCCCTTTCAACATTCAGCCAAGTGCACAGATGATTGCAATACGCTCGCCTTCAATTGCGTGAAACCAAACAAATATCCTATCATATGGTGAAATGTATTATACGATGGCGTATAATATGAATTAAATGTGGGAAATAACATTAACATTTGGTAGGTACGAGTATGTGTTTGTTTGTCAACAAGCTCTTTAGTGACACAAGATAAAGGTTGGAGTAATCTCTCCGGGCAGATGACAATGTTGTTGGCAGTGGGTGACTGATGTAATGACGGGACAGCCATTGTTCGATAGAACGTACACATACATGCATGCTCCGCCACGTTGTGTTGTGTATGGGTTGCATAACGCGGCTTCATGAGTTGAATGAGAAGCGATTATTGACCGAGCACAACAACACTGACTCATGCGATCGCGCCTTGAGCGCTATTGGGCAGGCGACAGACATTCCACCACGACTAACGACGACGAATGTTTCCAAAAAGATATTATATTGTACTTCTATGTAGTTAAGTAACAATACCAGAATATAAAAAATATAATATCAATATATGTTGCATAGTATACAATATTCATAAATCATCACATTTGAAATTAATAAACCCAACACATCTATTGTAATATTTATGGAATGTGGTGAATTTAGTAATTGCGGTCATGGTTAATGTTACCAATTTATCTACTGTTATTTTAACAGTATTGCTATATCTCTTTCCTCAGACCTCACCTTTAGCCTGCCATCAGGCGAGGTAAACTTGAAAAACTTTATAGCTATTGCTGTAAATTACAAAGAATTAAACACCTTTTTACCGGCGGAACTTTATACCTTAGCCCACGTACGCTTAGGGTCTTACAAGTATACTTATAAACGTAAGCGCATATATCTGGTGCCGACCTAAAGCCAACAAAGGGCGCTACACAACACGATGACACACTGAGTGGTGTCGAACATGGCAATTAGCGGCGTACTATTTTAGAATATTTTACACTATATTAGAAAGTCAACGTGCCCGATATTTAAACACATTACATACGAGTACATTACTATAATTAGTTGATAACAGAAATACAAAAATGTTTGTCGATTCTATTATGTTAGCAGATTACGTATTTTACCATTATAAAGAAACAACCACCAAAGTATAATTTGTATTCACACCGCTACCATATCGCAGCGGTTTGAGATCATTGAAATTATCGCTACATCAGAAAATTAGTTCCTCGTCTGTAACGCACGCTCTGTGCGGCAGTACTACGGTCGGCAAATTATCTATTTGGGCTAAATTCACTATATTGTCTCTTTTCCTCAATGAATGTTGTGGAATATTTATTTATTAAAAAAAAAATTACATATCCCTAATAAAAAGTTACGTTCCAATTTTCGTAATATAACGAACTGAGTATGTCCAATAATAATATTTGGTTTTATTACGTTTTAACGTCTCCTATAACTAATTTTGTTATTTATTGTGGAAAGGAGACATTAAAGTAAACCCATTGAGTTTGAACGACTTCCTGAGTAACCGTCTACGTCACTGCTGTTGTACGTTATTGAGACAATTATAGAATTAAACTATGGAACATCGAAGGAATTACATTTGACACTTGAGAGTTTACTTTCTTCAAAAAGTATCGTTATTTCTGTGATGTGATGGCAACAACTTGTTATATAGCGTAAAGAAAGCTCAGTTTAATCAAGTCATGATTTAGTACCTGTACCTACTATCTGTTCCACAGATCGGCACGGTGCACATTTGCTAAACGGACGCATTAGCGCCGCGATACCATCACGCTGCGCTGTCTCGAAGTCGCTCGGATTATACATCAGCTTTTCCTTCTCATAACTTCACATCCTCAGTAAAACGAAGGTCCACTCACATCTCATGAATAGCACTACCGTTATTGTGCTCGCACATCGGATTCACATACGGAATTAATGCTATTTAACTGCCGAGACCGGGCGTAAATAGCAAAGTTAATAGTGTCTTTGAGAAAGATAATTATCCACGGCGACACTCATTAAAATCTCATTTCCTGAATGTTTTATGCAAGTTTATATTGAGCAGTAAATAATTACGAAGATATTATAAGCCCGCAGTGAAAGCACGAGGACGTATGAGTGTGCGGAACTGCGGACGTTCCAGATGGTGTTGGCCGCAGACAGCGAGTCTGCGCTGCAGTTTGTGGTGCTCGACACAAAGGCGTGGGCGCTACCGGCGAACAAGAACACTCTTGAGAGAATGTCCGACACTTGACGTGAGCACACTGTACCTCACTGTCAACCAAGTCCCTTGGCCAAGATGCGCTAAAGTGAGTCAAGCGCTAAGCACTGAATGTAACCTGGACTAGAGACAGGTTGGTTTATTTCATACGTACTTTATGTGTACTTTTCCCATGTACCTCTTAGAACGATCCTAATTTATTGGCACTTAGTATTGAGCGTTGCAATTCATTAATTTTGCTTGGCTGAAGGGGCCCCTGGGCATATTTGAACTTGCTAACTAGTTTTGTTTGTGAACAAATCATCTTTAGGTGATTTATTATAATATGTATTTTATTGAATATATTCAAGATTGTTAAAAATATGCAGATATGTGCCACACCCGCTCCGTCCCACTTCGACCACATCTCAAATCGTCCACTTCCCAAAATGTCCACATCTCAAGTCGTCCATTTCCCAACTTGACCACATCTCAAATCGTCCACTTCCCAAATTGACAACATCTCAAACTGTCCACATCTCAAATTGGCCACTTCTCAAAAATGTCCACATTTTTTTAAAGTCTGTCAAGAAGCTGTTTATGGAGCGTATGGAAATGGTGGGAGGGGGGGGGGAGCGGTACTGAGTAGCCATGCATGTTAAACTCGGTACTAAGGGTTCAGGGTTGTCTCACGTTTTTTAGTATATGGCGGGGTGAGGGGGGGGGGAGGGGGGATCCAAGATGGCGGACATGAATTTTCCGACAAAGTCAATATGGGTATCGTTTTCGGGGTTTTAGGGGATGCTGATCACGAATTTATCACCCATTTTGCGATCCAAGATGGCGGACGTGAATTTTCCAACAAAGTCAATATGGGTATCGTTTTCGGGGTTTTAGGGGATGCTGATCACGAATTTATCACCCATTTTGCGATCCAAGATGGCGGACATGAATTTTCTGACAAAGTCAATATGGGTATCGTCTTCGGGGTTTTAGGGGATGCTGATCACGAATTTATCACCCATTTTGCGATCCAAGATGGCGGACGTGAATTTTCCAACAAAGTCAATATGGGTATCGTTTTCGGGGTTTTAGGGGATGCTGATCACGAATATATCACCCATTTTGCGATCCAAGATGGCGGACATGAATTTTCCGACAAAGTCAATATGGGTATCGTTTTTGGGGTTTTAGGGGATGCTGATCACGAATATATCACCCATTTTGCGATCCAAGATGGCGGACATGAATTTTCCGACAAAGTCAATATGGGTATCGTTTTCGGGGTATTAGGGGATGCTGATCACGAATTTATCACCCATTTTTCGATCCAAGATGGCGGACATGAGTTTTCCAACAAAGTCAATATCGGTATCGTTTTCGGGGTTTTAGGGGATGCTGATCACGAATATATCACCCATTTAGCGATCCAAGATGGCGGACATGAATTTTCTGACAAAGTCAATATGGGTATCGTTTTCGGGGTTTTAGGGGATGCTGATCACGAATATATCACCCATTTTGCAATCCAAGATGGCGGACATGAATTTTCCGACAAAGTCAATATGGGTATCGTTTTCGGGGTTTTAGGGGATGCTGATCACGAATTTATCACCCATTTTTCGATCCAAGATGGCGGACATGAGTTTTCCAACAAAGTCAATATGGGTATCGTTTTCGGGGTTTTAGGGGATGCTGATCACGAATATATCACCCATTTTGCGATCCAAGATGGCGGACATGAATTTTTGCAATTTGAGGATAGTATAGAGGGATAATAGAGAGAAACTTGATTTATTAAACTTCATATATGATATTATTTTATGTAACATCATCACTACTTAGTTTAAAACAAAGTCACTTTCCGCGTCTGTTTGTCCCTATGTTTGCTTATATCTTCAAAACTACGCTACGGATGGTGGTTTATTTGTGATACCATGCTAACAGGGTTCCGGAAATTTCAGTTGCTTACATGCCAGGGGATCCGTTAAAATAGTTATTTAGTACATACCTACTATAAATATTTAATATAATGACAACTCTTGTTCCCTGCACAAGACAACTTTTGCATTTTGATGTTCCAATATCCATTAAAAGTAGGTAAAATTATTCTTAATTATATAGACAAGACTCTAATTGTTTCCGTCAATGCAACTAAGTTTTAACGACTCTTGCCATTCGATTATTTGCACGGAATACACTCATTCCCAACTAGGAGTGTTCGGAACAGCTACATATCTGTATCACATTATAACGATACGTTAAAAAAAATAACGTTATTTTTTTACGTTCCGTTAAAAAATATATCAGAATATCACATTACGTTACTTTATAATATGATATAATTTTTTTGTACGATAATATAGGTATTGAAATAAAACCACTTTTTCACGGATTCTATCGCTATTTATTTGTTATTATATTAACTTCGATGCCTTTAGCAGTATGGTTATTAGTCACAGTTCATAGATAGGTAGGTATAAGCAACTGTTATTATAAGGCTGAATATTGATGCAAATGTTTTTTTCAAATTAAGTAGATATTGTAGATTTACATGAGAAAATCTTTTTACAATATAGACATCGTCTTTTTTTTTTTTTATTTATTTATTATCATACAACACACAAAAATATTAAATGTAATAACCACCAGCATCCACCACAGAAAATCCCTTTGCATACCTCCCCTACTGGAGCCGGAAGGGGAGGTTATGTCGGACTCAAACCTACTAAAACCGCACGCCGACTGTGGGTTGTGGTGCTAGGCCGGAGGTGAGGTTGTCATTGACATATCCCTCGTACCCCCGGCTGACCCAAGGCCAATAATTCTCCTGGGTCTGCCGGGGTGCGAGAGACATGCTTTCGGCAATCTCACCTCGTAAACAACCAAGGACCCAAGACGGCATTCGTTTTAGTCGGTTCGAGTCCGACATAACCGCCTCTACCGGCTTCGTGGGGACTTTGCGCATGAAAAAAAAAGGCCAATAATTAAACTAACCTACCTAAATATTAATATTATTCTATCCTAAACTAAAACTAACTTTATATGTTTTTTTTTATACACACACCAATTATACAATGTACGAATAATAACTCAATACAACAATAAAATTGAAATATCGCTCACAGTCACAACACAAAACAACGTCACTCAATAGATTATTTCAAAGCAATATTTAACTTTAACTTTTCAATAATAGAACAGAACGAAAGAACGTAACAGAAAAATAACATTAACTTCGATTCTAAACTATTGTTGGAAATGTAAAAGCATAATTTGGCAGAATCGTTTCGTGCATCGAAAACATACCTACTAGACATTTATTGCAATATAAATCCTAAATACTCACACATAAAGAATAATTTGGCATGAACTACACTCGCGCCATAAAATTCTCGAAGCTTGTCGCCGCTCGCCAATACATTGTTGCCAAGTACTTGTCCGACGCGATATGATACGCGATGGTTAAATAGCATATCAAATAGTTTAACGTTTACCTTTTTGAATATATAACAGTTGTTATAATTATTTTTTAAGAACAGGTTATTTTATTAGTTACGTATTATAACGAACACTCCTATTCCCAACCCTAAATACTTTGACATTAAAAGCGTTGGGATCGAATGTATTCGTAAGCATTCGAAGTAAATTATCGAATCGCTTAGAGAGATTTGATCCTTATGATTTGCACTATCGATTGTTGCCATAAAAATACAGTCTGTTTTCTTTTTTTGGATTTTAATCGATTCGATTACCGGGTGTTGCAAGCGCGAGTTCTCGAAAATCTTTGAATGCAGTTCTGTTTCTTCTTAAAACTAAGGTTATATTTCCTTTGTGTGATATTCGCTATCTCCAATAAAAAACTAGACATATAAAATTTGATAAGATGTATTCCAAATTATTAAAAAAACTAGACAGAAAACAAATAACACCTATTAATTTTTTGAAACAAGTCATTTACACAAAAATGTTTAAAATAGTTAAATATTAATTTTTATACAATTTTGGTTTACATAAGAACTGATTAAGTGATTTAAGACTGAGAATTGGGGACCGATTGGTGCTTTTACCCTAAGTAAAATCTGTGATTTTAGATCTAAGACATAGTACAAGTAATTGTTAAAACTATTTTTATTTTTAGAAGTTTTTATCAGAAAATTATCTTTATGTAAATCCTATATTTTTATTTGAGCACCCAATGTTCTGGGTCCTTAATGTTATGAAACTAAATGTTTACAATATTTGATAATAGTTGTGATTCCTATTTTTCAGAAAGAAATGATTGTTCATTAACAGCATAGCTGTTTATCTACTTGTGTTCTGAGTCTTTAATGTTGTTAAACTAGTTTAATATTTATGTGATTATAGTTCAGGGATTCCTATATTTTAGAAAGAAATTATTGTTCACTAATATCATAGCGCTTTATATAGGTACTTTGAGTACCTGATGTTCTGAGTCTTTAATGTTGTTAAACTAAATGTTTAATATATGTGATTATAGTTCAGGGATTCCTATATTTTAGAAAAAAATTATTGTTCACTGATATCATAGCGGTTTATATACTTTGAGTACCTGATGTTCTAAGACTTTAATATTGTTAAACTAAATGTTTAGTATAAATATGTGATTATAGTTCAGGGATTCCTATATTTTAGAAAGAAATTATTGTTCACTGATATCATAGCGGTTTATATACTTTGAGTACCTGATGTTCTAAGACTTTAATATTGTTAAACTAAATGTTTAGTATATGTGATTATAGTTCAGGGATTCCTATATTTTAGAAAGGAACTATTGTTCACTTATATCATAGCAGTTCAATACTTAATATTTGAGTACCTGGCTGGTGTATATGTTTAAATAGTTTAAATTTAATCAAAAGTAACTCTTTTAAAAAGTTAGTTTTTTTTTACATTCATTACTGCCCCACCAGTTGGGTCGCTTGATGGGGCAAACTAGAAGTACCAGTGCGGAATTTCGTGCACCGCAGCCTAAAACAGGTTTTTTAGTGAACTCCGGTGTTCCACCAGTGAATTTCGAAGAACCGGAGCTTAGAGAAAATAAAGTACAAATCCGTTTTATATTACAATCTTGTTTATTTCTCACTAATTTACTGTTAAACATAATCACAATAATAATATAATGTTGTATATAATATACATTATATATATATACATATCTATTTGTGTTTTCATTATTCAATAAATATGATTCTCAAGTTTTCTGGGTATATAATCACGAATATATTTATATTATTAAGCGATCCAAGATGGCGGACATGAAATTTTACATAATAATAATATGGGTATCGTCTTCGAGGTTTTCGGGGTTGATGATAACGAACATAGGTAGGTACTATACAATTAGCGATCAAAGATGGCGAGCTTGAAGTTATCAACAAAGTCAATAGGGGTATCGTTTTCGAGGTTCGCTAAATGGATAATATATCGAAACGATACCCATATTGACTTTGTTGGAAAATTCATGTCCGCCATCTTGGATCGCAAAATGGGTGATATATTCGTGATCAGCATCCCCTAAAACCCCGAAAACGATACCCATATTGACTTTGTTGGAAAATTCATGTCCGCCATCTTGGATCACAAAATGGGTGATATATTCGTGATCAGCATCCCCTAAAACCCCGAAAACGATACCCATATTGACTTTGTTGGAAAATTCATGTCCGCCATCTTGGATCGCAAAATGGGTGATATATTCGTGATCAGCATCCCCTAAAACCCCGAAAACGATACCCATATTGACTTTGTTGGAAAATTCATGTCCGCCATCTTGGATCGCAAAATGGGTGATATATTCGTGATCAGCATCCCCTAAAACCCCGAAAACGATACCCATATTGACTTTGTTGGAAAATTCATGTCCGCCATCTTGGATCGCAAAATGGGTGATATATTCGTGATCAGCATCCCCTAAAACCCCGAAAGCGATACCCATATTGACTTTGTTGGAAAATTCATGTCCGCCATCTTGGATCGCAAAATGGGTGATATATTCGTGATCAGCATCCCCTAAAACCCCGAAAACGATACCCATATTGACTTTGTTGGAAAATTCATGTCCGCCATCTTGGATCGCAAAATGGGTGATATATTCGTGATCAGCATCCCCTAAAACCCCGAAAACGATACCCATATTGACTTTGTTGGAAAATTCATGTCCGCCATCTTGGATCGCAAAATGGGTGATATATTCGTGATCAGCATCCCCTAAAACCCCGAAAACGATACCCATATTGACTTTGTTGGAAAATTCATGTCCGCCATCTTGGATCGCAAAATGGGTGATATATTCGTGATCAGCATCCCCTAAAACCCCGAAAACGATACCCATATTGACTTTGTTGGAAAATTCATGTCCGCCATCTTGGATCGCAAAATGGGTGATATATTCGTGATCAGCATCCCCTAAAACCCCGAAAACGATACCCATATTGACTTTGTTGGAAAATTCATGTCCGCCATCTTGGATCGCAAAATGGGTGATATATTCGTGATCAGCATCCCCTAAAACCCCGAAAACGATACCCATATTGACTTTGTTGGAAAATTCATGTCCGCCATCTTGGATCGCAAAATGGGTGATATATTCGTGATCAGCATCCCCTAAAACCCCGAAAACGATACCCATATTGACTTTGTCGGAAAATTCATGTCTGCCATTCCCCCCCCTGCCCCCCCCCCCCCTCCCGCCGCCATATATTAAAAAACGTGAGACCACCCTTTAAAAAAAAAATTCCGAGTTTAACGTGCATGACTACTCAGTACAGCCCCCCCCCCCCCCCCCCCCCCCCCCCCCCGCCATATATTAAAAACATGAGACAGCCCTGAATCCTTAGTACCGAGTTTAATATGTATGGCTACTCAGTACAGCCCCCCCCACCCCTCCACCCCCCCACCCCTCCCACCATTTCCAATATTTCCATACGCTCCATAAACAGCTTCGTTGACAGGACTTCAGCGTTTAGTACAAAAATGTGGTCATTTTTGAGAAGTGGTCGATTTGAGATGTGGACATGTTGAGATGTTGTCAATTTGGGAAGTGGACGATTTGGGAAGTGGTCAATTTAAGAACAGACATAATGAGATGTGGTCAATTTGGGAAGTGGACGATTTGAGATGTGGTCGAAGTGGGACGGAGCGGCCACACCGCGTGTGCCTACAGCAAAGCAAACAACGCTAATAATAAGATACTCTCTTTGTAAGGATTACTCGTAGAGCCAAGACCGTGACTAAAACATGCACAAATTGCACGCCAATTGTGAGTACATCCTACTCGTATCTTATCTCTTGGAGCGAACTCACTGATACGTGAGAATCGCGCCATGGTCATGGTATTAGCGACAAGGCGAGAGCCGCAGAGGCGCCTGGCTCAAGAGAAGGGTTGCGGCTTTGATCATTGAATACCGGCAATACATCGGGCACGAGTCTCTTTGAACCTCGGGTCTAGCGGGACCGGAGCGGCGACCGGCGACCCACGCACGCAGTTCCGCTTCGATTATTTTCGTTCACTTATTTAATCCCAAGTTCGACATTCCGTGTGGCAGCAACTCGCCGAAACTGCTTGAACTCGCTCACTAATCGCTCGACCTCATCCATCTTCCTATTCTATTTTAAAAGTTTTCTGAGTAGACCTGTTTGCTCGGCGTTAAACAAAACAAACTTTAATTATGGTATCGTTTTCTTTGGAACGTCTCTAAACGGCGCCATTTATCTATGGTCATTACTATTTAAAGCGCTCCATTCATTTGGTGACGGAACAAAGGCCGGCCGGGGATTGAAAGACTTCATTCGTCACATGCGCGTCTGAACTGTTTCTTAACAAATGTTGATATTTAAGTTTTCTGGAGAGGCATTGTGTTCGCTAGTCAAAACATACGGAGTGTACGCAGGTGACTCACCTCTGGCACATCGCGCTCGGAGGCACACAGCACATCGGTGGAGAATGGAGATCGTGACATTCGCAAATAGCTCCGGGAACATAATTAGGTGCTACAATATATACAGGCGCGCGGGCGCGGGGCCTCGGGGCGCTCCCAGAGACGGCGGTGCGTCATCGGGGTCAATTGTCCAATTGATTACGTAACTGTCACTTGCATTGCGGCTACTGCGAGTGAGGAGAAATAAATTATTACTTTACGGCGAGTTTAATACAGTACATTACGTGGTCTGTCGGAGTTGTGCACGTAACTGGTCTCAGCGATCTCTCCTTATACGACCTGATACTATCTCACAGTAAGGCAACGACTCGACTATGGCCGTGTTATTATTACTTTATGCATTAAGCTATCCCTCTGACAGTAAGCAAGCACACCACCCATCCGATGCCAAGGTACGGTATCCGTATCGTATCCGATGGGTTGTGTACTTATAAACGTTTAACACAAGTGCTGTCAGTCGTGGTGTTACTTGCTCGTTAAAATCTACAGAAATTATGGAAAAGGTAAAAATAATAGGAAGACAGATGACGTTTTCGATACTCTCTCCATGACACTTACTAAAGTAAATATGAAGCGAGAGTGTACCGCGTGATGCTGCGTTTAAGTGTATGTTGAACTGATGGCGTGAGCCGTCACTCTTATTAACCTCTGCGATTGTTCAATAATGGCGCTGGAAAGTTCCTAGACAACTAATTTGTAGATGTCGATTGTCTGTCGGAGGTGCCACTCGGCGCTGTTCGGGGCTCGTCACAGCACGTGACGGCTATACAAAGAGCGATGTAATTGCGTTAGTGAGACATCGCCACATCGGCCACATCGCCGCGATAGCGCGAGATAATGTAATAGCTGTTCTGTGAAGATGTTATAGCGGACTGCAACTTCCCAAATACATTCGTTATCTTAGCAATATCGGAACTCATGATCCAATAATAAAAGTTCGAGGAATAGAAAGTCTTTTGTTCGCATACATGTTACTTAGTCTTGTAATATCACTCACGGAAACCTTTCTAAAATGGCATTGACAAAAAGTCAGCATTGAGGACTGGATAAATCCGCTCGTGGGCCCGGCGCTGCTTGCAACGGTAGCTCCAATGGGACGAGACGAAAATGCTCAAGGACCCGTCGAATTTATTTATTACAAATTATTACTCTCTCCGTCTATATTAGACTCACAATAACCGCGGGAGGCGTATGTCATTTAGATACGGAACACAACATTACAATTGCCTCTTGTCCTCTTGTAATAATTCGTTATTATTAGATTTCAAGGCCTTCCTCGATTTAAACATCTCTGCCTCTAGAGACATCCTCATAATTAACCGTGACGATCGGTATCATGAAATTATAGGTTAAAGTTATTTTTCTTATTTCAACTGGTCCGATTTGAGGGTCAGAGGGTGGTTCTTAAATGTACAAAATTAAACGCAAAACGTGTTAGTGTTTGTGTTGGTGTGGCCGGTGGCCGGTAGTGTGACGTCACCCGGTCCAATTGCCACAGCCGGTTCTGCTGCCGGTGTCCGCTGTCCGCCTTCCGTCGTTAACGATCGTCCTTGTTCGCGCTAGTGAGGAGCTCGCCTATTACGTTACGAGACGCAATTCTGAAGCTATTAGTATTAGCCCACCTCAGACTTCAAGTTAGCACCACGCTTCCCAAAATAGTTGACAAAACAAGCCAGTATATGCAGCGATAGGTTTCCTACAGTGAATCAGGGCGAGTTTATCAGAACTGTTCTTTTAGTTAGGTATATTAGCCCACATTCATAGCAATATGATAACCTCAGCTGTGGAAACGCCAGCAAGTACTTAGCTAATGTGTCTGTGTTCATTAGCGGCGCCCACTCTGGCTCCTTCCACGATACGATTCTTGGGAACCTGGCCTGTATGGGTACGAGCAGCAACGAACGTAGATTATAGTCACCAGGACCTATTACACCTACTTGGCATAATACATGATAGGGAATCTCTTTCGTCCTCCTCTTTCCTACCCGTTTCCATCAGTAGGTAGCGACGTGAGTGGTACACTGCTACAATACATTATTTTTCTAACACTACAGTACAATATTGGTATAATTACTCATCTATTTAGCAAATAATAAAAGGTTGCAATATTCTGGTGCTCTGCAGATCTTGGCGAGTAAGCGATTTGTTCCCGACCGTAAGTGCGGCGTGCGCGAGTCAGTGATTGATAGAACGCAGACGCATTAGCGATTGACGCACGCCAGGTGCGAGCGAAGGCATCTAGCAGAAAGTAACAAGGAACATATTGGCATTATGATATATTTCGAGTGGCAGTAAGTAATCGCCTGAATTGGGAAACATCTTGATCTTAAGACCATGAATTGCCTAAGGGGCACAGCAACTTCTGTTATGTTGTTATCACCAAAGTGTTTTTTTTTTCTATTTTTTATATATAAATTGATTCATGAAACAAATTTGAAGTGTATAATTTATTAAAGGTTTTTTTTTAAATTTCTTTGAATGATTGTTGAAGATATCGGAAAAGAACAAAACGACTGGTGGCGGTCGAGTGGATCCATTGTGCTAAGAATGGTATGGCTCTACGATAGGTCCTCCTTATTGTATATCTTTAACGGAAAGGTAGGTGTAAATAAATGTGGAGGTAGTGAATGAATGAGAAAAGTCGAAATAATCGCAGCTACATAGACACAAATATAGAACGGAAATGTTACGTGGACAAACAAGTCGCTAGGATAGCTGAGACTTCGCACGTGACACGTGACACGCCGAGTGGTTTGCCTTCGGCCTGTTCTCACGATTATCTGCTAATTATTTATTAACGTATTATTTATATACCCAATTACATTTCCAGGGGCGAACGAGTTGAGCCAGAGTAACTAGCAGTCATTCATTACAATAACCTGAGTCGTGTAAATTTCAGCACGTATTATTTCTAGTGAAGCTTTGCAAGCAATGTTTATCCCTTTTATTTTATTCCTTTTATTTTTGATTTAGAAATGGATCCAAATGAAATTCATAAAATCGCTTTTAACAAAGAAAATAGACATTATACATTCTGAGAATGCGATGGGCCTGAAGAATGTTCCATTAACATTCCATCCAATGATAGTTTGTGTTTTTTAAGATCTTCAAAATTGGATATGCTTTCTGCAGTTTCTACTGAGAAATATGTGTCTTGTCTATATTTTATACAAGCTTTTGCCCACGGCCTCGCCCGCGTGGATGTCGGTCATCGCGACCAAATGCCTCAAATCATCATCAAAATCGATTTAGGCGTGAAAGCTGACAGACAGACAGAGTTTCGCATTTATAATATTAATATTCACAGAATAGATAATAGTACTGAAGTAGTTCGTCGCAGGCGATACCTGGTGACCTTGGGCTCCGGGCTCCGGGCCGCTTGGCAGGTGCAATCTAGACAATTGATGGAGGAATCGGCCTCGACTGACAGTTAGCTAGTCCGACAAAACCGCGGCGCAGGGGGGACTGATCAACGGGCTCTACAGATGAAACAATTCGACCGAGGCCGAGCTGTTGATTAGGGTTATCACAACATTCACAACGTAGCCTACAATGAATATCTAAAATTATTGGCCCCGTGGACCTTTCATTTTGTTGGACGAAAGCTGCTAATCTCTTTTCGATTTATAATAGGCATTATTGAATTTAAACTGAAATTTGATGTCCACAACTAAAACAAACTAGACAGCATAATCACACATCATGTCACAATCACAACACAGAAAGAAATCTTTAGACGATTATATTATTCTAAAAGAAGCCTTAGTTTGAATAAACCTAGATGTGCAATGTGCACAATACATATAAACCGCAATACATAACTAATAAGCAAGAGCCGGTCATCAGTTTGAAGCACAGTAACAAACATTATTCTGATTGGTTCGGCTAGGTTGTAACAATTTACCGCTATACCTGTAAACACAGAGGAAGACAAAATTTACGATCGTATGCTTCGTTTCCACTTTGTTTTCTAAGATCAAGTAGGCTATAATTACCATTTTAAAGTTGATTATCTCTGTGAAATATGATAATTAAAGTTGAAGAATACTTTTATGTAGACAATAATTTATCTACAACTGTACTAATGTATGCAATTATGATTCTTCGCTGGTTACGTCAAACGTTTCGTTTACATTCTGTCAAGTTTTGCCATTGACCCGAGCTGTGTTTTATTTTGCGCTACCCTTAACCTAACTGATTCTCGAAATATTTTACAGCATTGCTTAAGAACTCATAAACAAATAAAAATTAATTAAAAAATAACTTGTTAAAAACAAATTTAAAAAAATCGAAGTGATAATTTTGTACACGGGTTGTGCTAATTTCAAAATCTCGTATCGCCCCATAAATATTTTTCTCCGTTTGCTGTTAGCGGCTTCAAGCTTTTGAAATTAGCACAATACACAACGGTGTACAAAATGATTGGTTAAAAAAAATTTAAAGCTTGTTTTTTAAAAACTATTTTTTTATTGATTTTTATTTGCCACTTTTTAGTTTTCGTAATATTATACATATATGTCTAGAGTGCTTACCGAGACCAGCCCAACTAACCCAAACGCAACTATTCTATCTTGTTTGGTTCAGAAATGCCCATGACCATTACCATCTAGCACTATAATACCTACTCGTTAAGACGAATCAAACCAGCTGAGACTCGATGGGCTTGCACCATTTCCTTTCTGAGCTCCTATGACTATGACCACCTTCCAGCTTCATCATCAGATCAGACCGTAGTAAACATTTTAAAATAAAATACTCGTCAAGATGAATCAAACGAGCCGAAACTCGATAAGGTTGTGTCGTTTAATTGCGAAGTTCCCTGTGGCCACCTTCCAACTCCATCATCAGAGCAGTACCATGTCATCATAATATTGCATTATCGCGCGTGTATGCAAAATTTCAGCTAAATCAGTAACCGGGAAGTGGGTCAAATTAGATTTGCAAGATTCGATGACAAACATCGCGGTGCAACTAAATAAAAGCTTGTAAAAAAAAATATGGTACCTACGACGCACAACCCTAGCAGCACAGCGCACACGGCACTACGATTATACAAGACAATGAATGAATTGTAACAATGGTTGCCAAGAGAAAAGCGTTCTGAATGGAGCAGAGTACAAGTTCAGACGCGGATGGTTTATGCGAAAAATCTAATAAAACATCCGCTACACAAATATAGCGGACGCCACACGGCCGCGTGGGCGCGGGGCTCCACCGCCGGGCACGCGATAGAGGAACAAACTACATACTTACGTCAAAAAATTTTGCTATAATGGGCCAAACACAGGTCAAGTGTTTCAAAACAGTTTCCAGTTGCTACGTATTGGGCATACACGTTTCGCTTCTTCTACGTGACGGGTTTTTGCACGGACGGGACGAGGCGGGAAGTTTTGGAAATAACGTTTCATACAAAATGTATGCAAAAGTGCATAATATATGCAGTGACACGGGCGGGACAGGCACGTGGTACGTGCGGGGCGGTAAAAATCTCGTTGCCAACGATGTTTAAGATTAAATCCATTTCTTGAAATAAAAAAATACATCTGTCCTTGTTCACAACATTAGTTCACAACGTTAGATCCACGTTCCGTCCGGAGTCTTTCTCCGTTAGGTATGGCGCAACTTTTACACGTTCGTCACTTTCGGGTATTAATGACAAGGCATTTCTTTAAAATGTTCTTTGCGATGAAAAGTTCACCCTCGCCTGATATATCTAATTCGTCAATATTTCGTCCACCCTCTCTACATTCTCGAACCATTTAGGCACCCCTTTCTCGTCTTAGTCTTAGTCACTAGATGTTCAACAAAACCGCAACGTTCCCTTGTCTGTGTCCCACTCTGTCCATCAACTTCACTTCAGCATACTTCTCATTTCCAAAGTGTACATTTCATTAAATTTATAATAAGTTACTTTACGTTAAACTTTCGAGGTAATTTCGGGAATATGCTAACTTTACAGCTGTAAAAGCTTGTAAGTTCGGAAATAATATTCGTGTGTACAGAATGGAAACACTCAGACCTGGAGCTCTAAACTCGACAACAGTCTAGAGCTCCACACGTGTCGCGACGAAGCACTTTTATTACTACAATAAAACTTAAGAGCCGTCGGTGTAAGCTTACACGTACAATTAATTGAAGTAGCGTGCGAGTTACTTCAACTGTCTACCGAAGAAGCATTAATTGTAACATAAACAATGGGACTGAACCGTGGTGTGTGTGAACGCAACTGCTTAATGTAAGTAGCGCCCATCTACCAGCTGGCTCAGCACGCGCAGTCGTGCTTCGGCATCGATTGTACAACTTAATGCGAGAATTTACAACACTGCGCATACAATTTACCCCTATGACTTTTGATCTAAACCTGCCTGAATCTTTTACCCGAACGTCCAAAGCGGCAAGCGGAGCTCCACACAAAATGGTCGAATGCGAATAGGACATAAATATGCAGTGCATAATGCAATGAAAACAAGCCTCGCATACAAGCGAACATTTACTGGAATCTGAATCGCCTTGAACTGTTTGTAAAACATTGCTACTTTTATGAGTTTGCGATAAAATAGTTTTAGCTATCGGTGAAGATTTTAATGTTATACTAGACTTATGGTATTGGTCAAAAAACTACTAGCTTCATTCCAAATTGTGATGTTATCAAGCACAAAGTAACATTTGACCCGTGTCATGGTGAGGAGTATGAGTTCGCATGTACGTATTACAGTTTTTGTAATGTATAATGAAGCACGGTCGATAAAACGCGCATCTTTGTCAACATACTACTGAAAATATGTAAGAGTGTGCTCGTGCAAGTCCAAAGTCTGGAGAAAATAATGATTTTTTCAAGCACTTGTTAGAATCATGTTAAAATATGGAGTGGCCAGCGATCAGGTGAGGTGTAGCTTGATGTATTATAGTGTATTTATATTACTATAAAGAATATTTTAAAGGATTTGTAAATAAGAAACTACTTTATACAATATTTTTTATAAGTAGGTAGATGAAAATCATTCGATGCAATGCGACGTCTCAAATGTTATAAAAAGACGATGTCAGATGTCATTCGGACAGTCTATCCCGAGCCGTCGAAGTGTGAGGTACGATATACCTCTGTTATATTTATAATGTTATAATAATATGTACTTACAGGGTTATAAAAGTGAATGTAGTGAATGTAGTAATAACTACTGTTATAGTGAATAATATAATAGTGGGTTGGTATTTAATAAGTAATTGAATTAGCAATTATAATTAAATACCCTCTTTGGGTGTTCTAAATATTGTGTAACTAAAATATACTTGTAAAGTAACCGACTCAAAGTATTACTTGATGTATTTGCGATAATCCTTGGGGATAATAAACTATCATAATGTCTGTAAAAGTATGGCTATACCAATGATTATAAGGGCTGGTTCGATACCAGTGTGGTATCTAAGTTTTATGTACTACCTATGTATCGTAGTGTCGGCTATTAGTCTGTTTAACTGATATACCAGATGATTGAATATCATTATACCATATTAGTGACTGTGCAAGTATTGTCATACTGATAATTATGAGAAGTGGTTCGACTCCAATGTGGTTCCTATGTGATAAGTATCTGTGTTATAATTTTAGCTATTATAGTGTTGTACCTGGTCTGCAACCAGGGTTGCCTTATATTGTAATATTTGGCTATAATTATGAGAAGTGGTTCGACTCCAATGTGGTTCCTGTGATAAGTATCTGTGTTATAGTTTTAGCTATTATACTGTTGTAACTGGTCTGCAACCAGGGTTGTCTTATATTGTAATATTTGGCTACGAGCCTGGTGTAACATGAAGTAAAATATTAATTATGTTGTGGTTAGAAGGCAGACAGGTTTTCTTGTCAGTTCTTTCCTGTCTACAACAGCTTTTGGAACTGACTTAGTATAACAGAATAAAAGAGTGATAAAACAGAATTGTATTTATTGTTTAATTTCCTTGGTTCAAATACATAATTACAAATGGCATCCTGTTTATGGGTATATATAGTAAGTTATAGGCTTATATATATATGGTCACCTCTAGTTTTACCCCCCTAAATCTAACATCAGAAGTGGGATACGCAAAAACCATTTTCTAATACATATTGTACAAGTTTCAGATTGTATCTGTATCTGGGAGGCTTGCCAAAAGCCTTCTGTAATATTTGCTACCCACTGGAGCAATGACTGACGGCTCAGCTATCTGCAAGTGAAATCCAGCATCAATTTGCAGCGGTACTGCGAAGCAGTGTATTTCCAAACCATCAACAAAAAAAGTGCACAAAAACGGTATTGTAGCTTTTGTGATTTATAAGGTTCAAGTTGGATAGTGTAACTTCTTGATAGTTCTAATTGCAAACCACCCGGGCTGATCACTAACGAATTATTTTAAAATTTCTGGCTATTATCATTGATGTAATACTGGATTTCATATTTAATGAAAAAAAAGTAATGGTCAAACGTTTTATTTTCTTGAACAAAATATGTGGCTTGACTAATACTTAAAGCAAAGTTAATCTTTTTGGTGATCTGAAATGGTTTGATCAGATTAAGTGGTGTTAATATTTTGTATTCTAAAATAGTTTTTTTCGGTACCTGACAAGTTACCTATTAAGATATATCAGGTTGGCCGAACAGTTACTTATTTATGATTACTGTGTTAAGTAGATTTTATTTGTTATGAGAATTACTAAAAGGGTATGTATACACATACACCGTGATAAAAAGATTGAAAGACATTCTTAATTTATTTGGATTCATCTCTTTACAATTTAAGTTCATGATACTGATACTCATTAATGTGTGATGGTTACCAGGACTTTAAAATACGACCCATTTTTTTATTTAGTTGGACACATTCTAAAGTTAAAAGTCATGTAAAGCCAATAAAGTTAAAAGTCATGTAAAGCCAATAAAGTTAAAAGTCATGTAAAGCCAATAAAGTTAAAAGTCATGTAAAGCCAATAAAGTTAAAAGTCATGTAAAGCCAATAAAGTTAAAAGTCATGTAAAGCCAATAAAGTTAAAAGTCATGTAAAGCCAATAAAGTTAAAAGTCGTAAAGCCAATAAAGTTAAAAGTCATGTAAAGCCAATAAAGTTAAAAGTCATGTAAAGCCAATAAAGTTAAAAGTCATGTAAAGCCAATAAAGTCAAAAGTCGTGTAAAGCGAATAAAGTCAAAAGTCGTGTAAAGCCAATAAAGTCAAAAGTCGTGTAAAGCCAATAAAGTCAAAAGTCGTGTAAAGCCAATAAAGTAAAAGTACAGTCCATTCAATAATAAAGTAAAAGTACAGTCGATTTATTATTAAAGTAAAAGTATAGTCGATTTATTATTAAAGTAAAAATTCCGTCGATTTATTATTAAAGTAAAAGTACAGTCCATTCAATAATAAAGTAAAAGTACAGTCGATTTATTATTAAAGTAAAAGTACAGTCCATTCAATAATAAAGTAAAAGTACAATCGGTTCAATATTAAAGTAAATGTACAGACGATTCAATATTAAAGTAAATGTACAGTCGGTTCAATATTTAGGTAAATGTACAGTCGGTTCAATATTAGAGTAAAAGTACAGTCGATTCAATATTAGAGTAAAAGTACAATAGACTTAATATTAAAGCAAATGTACAGTCGGTCCAATATTAAAGTTAATATTACACGAAAAGTACCTACCGTCGATTTAATATTAAATTCAAATTCTAACAAAATCGTTTATTCTGCTTGTAAAACGCCAATATAAAAAATAAATATTAAATACTATTTAGCAAATGGACCACTGCACTGGTTTGAAACGTGGAGTACAGTGGATGCAATAGTAAAGTTTATTCAAACTAAGCTACAATAATAAAGTAAATTACAATCAAAGTAAAGTCAAGTACAGTTAAAACGAACAAAATTCGAATAAAAAAGAAAGTCAATAGCATTTACACTACGTATGTACAATGTACCTTAAGGACTACAATAGATATTATTTTATTATGGATTTACTAAACACTTTGAGATCAAAGTGTAGTTCAGAATGGCCGTGATGGATTAAAAACATTGCTATTTGTGTTACTATATATACAGTGTTATTGGCTTTTGGCATTAGTGGTGGTTGTAAGTAAAAAACAAAAGGGACGAGACTATGATGTCTCGGGTAAAAGGTGAGACTATGATGTCTCGGGTAAAAGGAGAGACTATGATGTCTCGGGTAAAAGGTGAGATTATGATGTCTCGGGTAAAAGGAGAGACTATGATGTCTCGGGTAAAAGGTGAGACTATGATATCTCGGGTAAAAGGCGAGACGGTTTTGTCTCATGGGGAAAAAAGGCGAGGCGGTTATATCTCGGTTAAAAAACAAGACTTATACCTCGTGTAAAATAAGAGACTTTATCTCGGGTATACAACTGTTATAATCAAATGCCGTGATACATAATTAATTTAATGGTAAATTTATAGATGGTGTTTGAAATGATAAAGTTTAGATTATTCCGTTGGATTCGGAGGTAATCAATATTCTTGGATAACCAAACAATAACAAAAGACATTTTATAAAAGTTCACATTAGTCCGTTGGATTCGGAGGTAATTAATGTTCTTAGATAACTGAATAATAACAGAACACATTTTATAAAATGTTTTTTGCCCGTCTACTATGCTAAGATTTCATAAAGATCGAAGACTAAATAATGTTTAAATCTTAAGTTTGAGACAAAGTACCAAAATGTTGTTGAATATCTATATTTTTTGGTGTTGACTATTCTTTTTGGGGTAATTTTGATACTAAGGAAGTGTTTTTTCTTTAATGTATAAATTCTGTTTTGCAAAAAGTGATGTAAAAGAAATATAATTATAATGACTAAGTTTAAGTATGTAATATGTGATCGCAATTTGCAATAAAATTCGTTGTATATACTTCGAGAGCGAAGTAATTGTCAGTATGGCCGTGTTAGAATCATGTTAAAATATGGAGTGGCCAGCGATCAGGTGAGGTGTAGCTTGATGTATTATAGTGTATTTATATTACTATAAAGAATATTTTAAAGGATTTGTAAATAAGAAACTACTTTATACAATATTTTTTATAAGTAGGTAGATGAAAATCATTCGATGCAATGCGACGTCTCAAATGTTATAAAAAGACGATGTCAGATGTCATTCGGACAGTCTATCCCGAGCCGTCGAAGTGTGAGGTACGATATACCTCTGTTATATTTATAATGTTATAATAATATGTACTTACAGGGTTATAAAAGTGAATGTAGTGAATGTAGTAATAACTACTGTTATAGTGAATAATATAATAGTGGGTTGGTATTTAATAAGTAATTGAATTAGCAATTATAATTAAATACCCTCTTTGGGTGTTCTAAATATTGTGTAACTAAAATATACTTGTAAAGTAACCGACTCAAAGTATTACTTGATGTATTTGCGATAATCCTTGGGGATAATAAACTATCATAATGTCTGTAAAAGTATGGCTATACCAATGATTATAAGGGCTGGTTCGATACCAGTGTGGTATCTAAGTTTTATGTACTACCTATGTATCGTAGTGTCGGCTATTAGTCTGTTTAACTGATATACCAGATGATTGAATATCATTATACCATATTAGTGACTGTGCAAGTATTGTCATACTGATAATTATGAGAAGTGGTTCGACTCCAATGTGGTTCCTATGTGATAAGTATCTGTGTTATAATTTTAGCTATTATAGTGTTGTACCTGGTCTGCAACCAGGGTTGCCTTATATTGTAATATTTGGCTATAATTATGAGAAGTGGTTCGACTCCAATGTGGTTCCTGTGATAAGTATCTGTGTTATAGTTTTAGCTATTATACTGTTGTAACTGGTCTGCAACCAGGGTTGTCTTATATTGTAATATTTGGCTACGAGCCTGGTGTAACATGAAGTAAAATATTAATTATGTTGTGGTTAGAAGGCAGACAGGTTTTCTTGTCAGTTCTTTCCTGTCTACAACAGCTTTTGGAACTGACTTAGTATAACAGAATAAAAGAGTGATAAAACAGAATTGTATTTATTGTTTAATTTCCTTGGTTCAAATACATAATTACAAATGGCATCCTGTTTATGGGTATATATAGTAAGTTATAGGCTTATATATATATGGTCACCTCTAGTTTTACCCCCCTAAATCTAACACACTCATAACGATGACAACTCGCTGTTGATATTTTGACACATATAGGTGGCGAGCATTTTTACGGTTTGCTTTCCGAAATTGCCTCCACGCGTAATAATAAATCTAACTGTATCGTTGATCTTGGCACCAGCAGCTAACCTAGTTTCCGATAGGGTCGTCAAACGTGCATCATAACAAACCCGAAAACACGTTAGTAGGGATAGGGATGCTTCACAGGTACTAAAGTACTAACGGCCATGATGATCAGTATCATGTCACAAGTTCGTCCTTAAGAGTTAAATAGATCCTCGTGACGTTTCCTATGTGGGGACGTCACAGGCAGGTGCAAACTAATGGTAGCCCTGGTCCAGTGGCGGTGACGTATGGCGTGTGAAATATCCACCGGGCCACAGTTATTTCTCGTCGTCTGGACATTCCAGACAGTAATGTAATCGTTTCTCGAGAATTTAAAACGTGATGTAACAGCTACCGACGCTACCGTGTTCTCGGTACTCTATTTCGTCAGTCAGTTTTCATAACCGACTTTACTTATTTATGCATAGTTTGGCACTTTCAAATGAGTGCGCTTTGCAATGATGTATTTTATGTACTAACTATATAAAGGTGCTAAGGGTGAAAGCCTGCACGCTACTTTTAATCAATTTATGGAGGACCAGCTAACTATTTTGTGACTGCGTAATTTCGAATTGCAATATTCGAGCGGTAAACGGTAACTCCAGAGATATCCGAGGGTAACTCACAATATTATAGAAATCAATAAATACAAGGTACCTACCTATATTGAGCTTACAGAAAAGCTATTAATTTTGGTGTACGCTCTACAGTTCTGATGAAATGACACGTAGGTTAATTAGTTTTACGCTCATTTCACATCTTGAATGGCAGCAGCAGCAGTGACATTCTGACAGTGCAGTCCCGCGCCACCGCTTGTAACCATTTCCGTATCTATTTTATAATAACTTATTTTATTTAGCAAGGTTTTGTCATGTTTCAATTTTTAGTTTATGGGTAGATTTCTAATTATTATTACAGTATAAAAATGTTGTATCAATTTGTTCTGCTGCCACACTTGATCCCGTTTTGTCATACCAAAGGTACAAAAAGTGGTTCACTCTGTGTCCTCACATTGTAAACTTCAACAATTTTGCCTTGCATCAATATTCCAGTGCTCGCCCAACATTCCCTCGTTCCTCTGTATGACTCTACATATTTCATTGGACATGTTTTAAAAACAAAAACATAAAAGCCCGAAACACACATCAGCATGTTTACTTAAAATAGCGTCCAATAACGTACAGAAATAACTTGCCGCGTCAACACCGCGCGACGACGACGGGCGGTCGGTGACGGCGACACTCGGCTGTGGAGGCAGTAGAGAAGGCAAACGCATGGAGTGCTCGAGGCGAGGCAACGTACCTACAACCTTATACATGTGTGCACTTGAAGACAACACGAGACACAATCACGACTGGCCAACTCGACCCATCTGTACTTGGCCTTGAACGAGCCAAGCTTAAGACATCATTATGACCCCTCAACATGGTGCAATATTTGGGGACGAGTTCAATTGTCACCAAACACTGACGATTGATTTATAGTTATCTATATTTTATTTAGATTACGATAATAGTAAATTCTAAGATACGACTGGTAAGAAGCTAAAGTTTACAGTGATAAAAAGATGCTACACTAAGATATGGTCATTTTCAAGTGGTGAGACACCAGAAAATTGCACTTGAAGGTTTTGAGTGTCTACTTCTACACGCCATACTGTGTGCCAGTGTGACTACAGGAAATGTACCCATGTTACCGGTTGGTGAAATAGATTGTTTGGAATGTGCTTGACAGCTTCAATGTCAAACAATAACAAAGGATCATTGAGTTCGGCTCTCAAGTTCACTCAAAAGTCATGCCGTGTACAAGTCCTGGCGCGGCGCGCTCGCCACACACCGTGTCCCCGCCGCAGGCTAAGTACATAGCGCATGGACGTTATTTGTTCAGCTCTTGAGTAAAGCTCACGAGTGTCTACCTAACTCTCTAAATTCTATGCAGATTCGTAATATCTCCGTCATACTTATTTGCTTATTGGAAAAGCTATTTTTATTTTTCTAGCAGTTAGCTGATTGTTTCCGATCGAAGTATCGTACTTGCCTGTTTAATGCGTTGTTATATTGTTATACAAAATATTGCTGGTTGACTTGATAATAATTATACCCAATGGCTACTCATTATCGAGATGTAACAAGTATCCAAACTTAATCATCTATAATGCTGTTACCTTTCTTTTTGATTGCACTAAAAGCTTTCGATCTATCCAAAGCTTTGAACTGTTGCGCGTGCCTGGGTTTACAAAGAACCTAAAATGACTCCTGAGATACCTATCAAACCATTAATATATTAAGACTATTATTAACTAAACGCAAAACCCAAGGTTTAGGCTAAACTCACACTGACGATGGCGTGGAGTATCGCGATCGCGACTCGTGAAGTCGTGACTCTGTATATTTTTTCTTCTTTTATTTGCCCATCATTAAGGCAGTGAGGTGCCACTTCATCACAACATACTTATGTAGTACATTACCGAACTGCGACAAGAGACAAGATGAGTGTGCGACAAAGGGCTTTTTGTCTGCTGACGGAGCTCGCAGCTTCGTCAGTAATTGAAAAACAGAACCCGAAGAGACCCTTCGACTGCGCCAGTCAATACCTACGCTGGTTAATTAGCGTTGCGTCGGTGAAAGAAACCAGCGCAGGCGTGTGTTCCAGCCCCCTGCGCAGCTGTGCCCTCGCGCACTGGCGACCGTCGAAGTAGTTTTTGCAACAATCATATTATTATCTCGATGATTGGCTCTCTGACGTCAACAGAACGTTTCTCAGAATACATTTCTAAGGTGAGCGCCTCGTGCAAGCGCGTATTCATAAATATTAACTATACTGGCTACAAACGTAACATACGGTACATAATCATGAAGAACTAATGAAGTACAAGATTTATGGTGTTTGCTGAGGGGTGGACAGTGTGGACACATCCATTATGCCGTGAACAGATTATGGAGGCAAATATATCACTCCTCAAATAGCAGTGACAAGCAAAAAGCCTTGGGCTTGGGGAAGTCGTGAAACAAGTAACAGTGGCTCGTGATTCTGGCCCTCACAGTCGCCTGTGTCGAACGCTGTCGAATGTGTGGAGTCAGCTATAGCCAGCACTTACAATGAACCCAACCACCGGCGGCGCCGGTCACTTCCGAAAGCATTATATTTTTTCTGGGTTGCTGGGATTTGACGGTAATCGCTACGCAATATAATTTTTTATTAGCTCTTCTATAGCGTTCAATACCTACAGAAAATTCTCATAAAGTTACTGAGCAAATGCACTGAAACTAAGTGGACTGTGGAGTTCAGTATTTCAGTTGTATCGGTCTGTGCATCCATTCAGTAGTATTCCAGCTGAAACGAGAAGCGTGTGCCCATCGCACATAACAGCTGTTATTGACGCGTCCCACTTAGCGCAATGAAAACACGCGCGTTTTATCTCCAGCCATACCGGGCATGTGAAATAACAACGTAAAACATCCATGTCAGACATGAAAGGAGAATCATTGATGACGGACGGCACATTCTATTATATTCTAATTAAATTCCACAAAGAATGGTTCTGGTATCACTCGGTCAGTCTCGCTGCGCTATTCTGGTATGCCGATGCCGTATGCAGTCATTGATTTTGATAGTCAAACAAGAGTAACTATGTTCTTTTCTAGTAGACTCTATCTACTGTCGATGTCGTGGGAATGTATTACATTCTTCATAACATTTATGGTGCAAATAAATGTTGACAGGAATCAGCAATGCCTGGTTAGCCTGGTTAAAATAACCTGAGGGAAATGGTCTGTCTGTAGCACCACCTCAAATTCAAGATTGTTCTGATGCCATACAACCTGCAATAGAAGTGGAATGTAAAAAAAGAAGTAACAAAAGACCGTCTCAGGCCCAGCCCAGTCAATTATTAGAATAATTGTTGGACAGCTGTCAGCTCAGGTGACGTAGTCATGCTCTAAAATGTATTCGCATGACACGGTCAGTCGCAAGTCGCAACCTCTACACCTTACTTCTGGTTGTAAAGTGGTAAGATGGCTACGTACTCGTACGACCTCCAAGTTTGGGCTCACGGCCGTGTACGACCCTCTTCGAACATCGTTTTCGTAGGCTGTTGGCGGTTCCCATTGACAGTGTCCGTCAAATCCTGTTTGTAATGTAATACGAGGAGTGTAATCAATAGTGGAAGGTGGAGTCGGTAGGTGGAGGTCGGCGCTCCGATACTGGCGTGTCGCAACGTGTCGCCCCGCGGCTGCGCCCGCCGCGCGCCGGCCGACTGACACCACAAGGTCACCCGTCGCGCTCTTATCAGCAGAGTGCTCGCGGACACACGACAACACGTTCGGCCGAGTTATCAATAGGTATGTAATCTATTGCTAAATTATGACCGAATGGAGCGATACCTGATTTATTCCCTGGATACACTGTTGAATATCGTAAAATAAAATTTGAATATAAGTACACAAATTACTATGGCTTGGTTTTCTCGTTCTCCTTTCCTTTTTTTCGTGTGGAAATCCCCTCGGGTACCTCCTCCGCCGGAGCCGGAAGGGGAGGTTATGTTGGCCTCTAACCGACGTAAACCGCAAGCTGACTGAGGGTCGTGGTGCTAGGCCGGAGATGAGGTTGTCTTCGACATTATCTCTCGCACCCCGGCTGACCCAGGGCCATCCCTTACGGTCTGGCCCTCCTCGGGAGGGAGGACAACGGTGTCCCCGACTCGCCCCCAGAATGGGGAGGCGCGCTGCTTATCGCGCCGCCACCATGGCCTGCTTCTGCTGCTCCACCCGTCTCCCCTAATCAAAGTACTGCAGTGTGTCGTAAGGGTCCTAACTCTCGATCATAGGAACTAGTAGCAAAAAGATCAAAATTTAGAAAACGTTCCACGAATTTCAATTATTTTTGTTGCGTTCGGAATTGTCAGGTTTATACGAAATTTTGAAATTTTATTTAATTTTTTCTACGTGAAAGCTCAGACGTGATGTACAGTTTAGGTTTAGGTACCTATAATGAGTAGAGTTAATAACAACGGTGGCACTTTCAATAGAAATAACATTGACCTCATTATTTGACGAGGCGTGGATAATCCCTCTAATCACAGGCCGCGTGCTGGCCAGTAAATCCACCACGCTTTCGAGCCGGAACTTGACGAGAACACTGTAATCTACGTGTAATGAAAAAAATAATTATGTTCGTAAGCACTAATATTCGTGTTTTTTAATTTTGTGTGGACGTACGTAGCCATGTTTGGAAAGTTCACAAATAGACAGGGCTCACGTGTGCAGGCAGGTTACAATAATATATGTGAGGCGAGTAGAGTCAGGGAATGCATTACGCGCCTGTGCCACAAAGTATTTCCTATGTTCCTTCTATCGCACTCTACTAGTATACGTTTACTAGAATAATATTTATTTTGTGCGATATAAAGTTTGCATAAATTGTTAACCTTCAAATTGCAATAATAACTTTCAAATTGCAGTCACGTACCTAGCTGTAACAGACAGGTACAAATTACAATGAGTGTCTCGTCGTTACACTAGGTATATGGTATGACAGAAGAAGGCTAAGCGCCACCAAACTCCTCTTGTTGGACTCACGGCTGCATTTCACTGGCACTGAACGATTTGTGCTCTATGTAAAGGACGTCCCTTTTCTAAGCCTAAAACTAGTTATATGTCCTAACCCAGGTACTACCGATGAACTTTTAATGACTGAATACATATTGGTAAACAAATAAACTATTCCTGCGTGCAATAATTGTAATGTTAGTTGTATAATATTTTCCACTGAGAGTCATTCTCATTAGCAGGCTGCACCCATCCAGTCCACACTAGAGTACACTGCACCAGAGCATTAGGTATTGCTGGTATTTTGCTCACAATCACAAGTTTACAACTGACTCAGATCTCAGCTATGCGATAAAATACTATACTGTAGTGTATTATTATATGCTGACAACTATTAGCAACATTGCGATAGGTACGCCTGAGGATAACGTGTAAACAATAAGTGTACCTATACAAACAATAATTATACCTACACACTAGATAGACATTTAATGGACGAATGACGGACTGCATATGGAAGGATCTGATGCGGTGGTGCAAATTGGGAGTGGTATATATGGAGCAGTGCAATGCAGTGTGACTAATTGAGTGATTGACACTAATAATGGAATAAGCACGTAACTCTATTAATTGACATAATGCGTATATGCCTATCTATAGCACTCACTTGTACAACGTTTCGTACGACACCCACGGGTTACCCATCCTCAACATTTCCGTTCATCTCTCTGAAAGTGACAGCGCACAAGTGACGTTTCTAATGTTGTTGTTCACAGGCCACGGTAATCGCTGACCATCAGGTAGGTAAGCCAAGTACTTGTTTGCTACAAAGCCTAATCAATATAACACTTCAAGTTCGGCTGCTGCCTGTTGCGACATACCTACCCCACTTTATTTGGGCAGCCGCGTTCCGAGACGGTGAGCAAAAACGCGCATCGCCTGCAGCCGGTCTGTCGGTAGCGGAGTGCCGACACTCTTGAGAAATTGCCTCGATTTTGGGAACAAAAAGCGCCGAGCTGGGTTGTTACGACAATTAACCATGTGGGAAGCCAGCGTCAGACGAATAAACTCAAAGCTAAACTGATGTATAGCATATCTCGGGACAGCAGTTGTCAAATAGAACTGACTACACAACAACGAGTTCGTTACCTTCTCAACTAAATACAGATTACTCACCCTAAGGCACCTACCTGCTCTACCTACTCTAGATATTCGAATATAGTTAACGATACTAAACATCAAAATAGTTCGCAGTGTTATTTCAAGACGGTAAATAACTTCACACGCACATTTGTTCACGTTAACAATCAAACGATCGGTGAATCAACTCTTATACATCATGTC
This sequence comes from Eilema sororculum, assembly GCA_914829495.1. Classification (NCBI taxonomy): domain Eukaryota; kingdom Metazoa; phylum Arthropoda; class Insecta; order Lepidoptera; family Erebidae; genus Eilema; species Eilema sororculum. Next base: position 398,408 of record OU618554.1, read on the forward strand.
TATAACTGTACTTACGAGTATTATGTACAACCAAAATTCTATATCCCAAAGTACAAAACAGTTTCGGGACGTGTGAACGACACTGTGCGTATACCGAGTAATATGAAATACGAATGTGTATCGAATCAATACACAGTACTGCTCGGATCCCATCGAGTGGCAGACCGTTGTCTAATAAGCTGAGGCGCACGCGAGGCACCAACTCGCAACACTGATGAAACACGTCAATGTATCTATTACTATGCAAAGACGTTCTGTTTCAAGAAAATTGGAAAACGCTTCGAAAATTAAGGGAAGAAGTACATGAAATCGCAGGGACAGCATTTGGTGTATATGGTAACCTCAGTAGCAGAAATATGAGACAAGTCTCTCACATGCCTGCCTCGAAACCTTCTAGGAAAGTTAATAGTCAAATCAGACTAATAACAAAAAGCAATTATGAGACGCGTGAGATGTATCGATGTGCCCATCTACGAGTATCATCTGCTCCATTTTAAGTTCTTTTAATTTCAGTCTTTTTACTTGGAAGATCCTGTGTCATCCTTGGAATTGTGCTTAAGGAGTAAGTAATAATTAGGTTTACCAACCTAAAGAAAGAATGATGCGAGCCGCCGGGATGACGTACCTACTCCAAGAAATTATTTTCCATCAGTGAAATCCTTCATTAATCATGAAAATATGAGATTTGAAATGTTTTGTTTGGATGTCGGTAAATGTGAGCCATCATAAAGTCTGGTATAACGTAGAGCTAATAAAACAATTTACATAATTCGCTGAGAAGGTCGGTGAGATCACGCTGCACCGGCGCAGAGTACGGCGCGACTCGCGACTGGGGCCTAGCTCTAATTATAACAACTTGCTGCAAAACCAGCATATCAGATAGATTAAATAGCGTTATCGACGAACACATTGATTAGCATATTATTTATATTACAGAACATAACGAGTCTTTGTCATTCGTCTATCCATATTGACCTCTAGAATCATTGATGAGATTTTCATAACGTATCTGTATTGCAAGAGGGCAACTACTTACACTAAAGCGATGAACTTAAATATGGTTTTGATAGTAAGCAGTCACTGCCGTCTTTTGAAGCTTTTAACACCAGAGGTTATCACACAGAGGCGAGTCTTCCAGCTACCAGTCGAACTGTGTAACTTACGTAACTTTAATTACCGTGTTCCGTCAAACCCCGGCCAGTCCATTTTTCGCGCAGTCATTAATTATAAGTGATTTACTTTCACATATACCTAGTACACTCCACACCGCTTAGTATCTGTCAGTAGGCACCTCACTCAATTATCTTTACACACCTCAATTCCTACTGTGTAGCATAGAGAAGATGACGTATGGTTGTCGTTTTAGCAAATGATATCATAACGACAACAAATGAATGTCACCTCGTGTCACGTGAGAACTGAGCCGAGACAATAACACGAGCATTAGAACACGCCACTACAAAAATTTAAATAATTCAGATGTAAGTACTAACACCAAATAATTTGCAACAGTCATTACGACTTTTTGTTCTACCAAACATAACAAAACTAATTCAACAGTAATCAAAGAAGCAAATAAACAACAATAGCGCGACAGAGATGTACATTTCACACCAGATGGAGATAACGAATAAACAAAACATGAAATACAAACTATGAATAATTTCACAGACACTACGCTAAATGCTAAAGCGTTCAAACTGCGAGAATGTATGTCAACCTCGTGTCGTCGTATAAAACATACCTATCTAAACACATCTTCTAAATGACAATAAGGCCAGCAATGGACGACAGGCACTCCGTAATAAAATCGTATCATAACATTTGACAATAGAGTACACACTACATAGCAATGATTGTGCGAGATGAAGCTGTCGATTTCATCCGCAGTGGAGCCGCTCCGGGCGCCACGCGATGATCTGAACACTAGATTCACTCTATTTTAATAGCGGCACAAGACTGCTAAACCTCAAGTTGTAAATGTGAACAATTTTGGAACTAGTATCTCTACTCATGGTCACACACACGCGCACAAGGCTTGTCTCTTTTGTAACTTGTCTGCCACGGTATTGTCGCACTTGTTTAAATATTTTCAACAAATGGCAAGTGCGCCGTGATGTGGTAGCTATAAGCAGACATTAAAAGAAAGGTAATCGAGGACATCCATGTAGAAAATAAAACAAAACGTGTGCACTGGACAAGAAGCGGTATAATGAAACCGAGGAAAACGAAAACTGCAGCACATAATTCATGTACAGGAAACAACCGAGTGGATAAGAAAGCTGGTTCACTGTAACTGACCAAATAAGTAGCGGAAGGAACGCGCTGAGCTGAACGAGTAAGCCAATCGGTGAGCCCGCGCCGCAAAACATCCAGCCATTTCTCTTCAGTTGAGTTAAAAGGCACTGTAATTCATTGAAATGCTATTTCGTGGTATCGATACAGAGCACGCTTATATACTAAAAGGAGTAGAAATTTCATTGATATCGACGCGCTCAGCTATTCAAGTAAAAGGCCGACAGCGTCACGCTTTGTTCTCTTCAACTGAATTTATAAACATTTTTTTATAAATTCAGCACCAACATGCAATTGTGATTATTGTGAACTGATTCAACAAGAACCATTCAGAATGTAAATAGTGCCGAGACGAGAGGTGCACGCAGCAAACACACTATTGTTATACTGAATATATCTAAGACTAGGGGAGGAATCACGGCGACGAACCCAATGATCCCCTAGATTTCGTCACTTCAAACATCATTAACTTACTAATTTGTTAGAAATCATAACATAACATAAACTCACGCCTGTATTCCCCGAAGGGGTAAGCAGAGGTGTTAGCACCCACATTTTAGAAATCAAAGCAAACAAAGTAACCCCACGGTAGGGCTTCGTCATGTTATATTTATCAAGTTACTGAACAGTACGATACGATACTACACGTAGGAAGTGTCGATTTAAGTCTATCAATAAGCCAAGTTTACTTGCTTGTATAATAATGCAGCAAGAGTAGTTCCTGGGTCGAAAGTAGCTACCAATCCAACCATAGCCACCACTGCGTGCATTATAATGGAAGATTTTACATAAATCTAACTTATTTGTTGGATTTTTACAAGCTTTCGAGATTACACACTACACAATGATGTTTCAACTCAAATTAAAGATACACTCTTTTAAGATGAGACCTATTGATGGAACGAGTTGTACCTTGACTATTGACAATCCGGGTACCATTCATTTGGAACAGTATAAATACTACACATACAATCTCATTGTAAGAATTATACAGTATAGAAGACAAAAAGAAGGAATAAACATTCAGTTCGTTAAGAAGGGTGAGTGCCAAAACTGCACAGCATCACACTGAAACGTGGCCGATATTTTAAGAAAATTTTATATTTTTAAGAATATAAAGGTAAACGACACGATGTCGACACCTCCCAAACCTATATAAATAATCGCCTGTAAACGTGACCGTCGGTAACGAATCGATAAAATTGTAAAGTCTACGACTAATGTGACTAGATTGGCGAGTTATGTGAATAATAATCATTGAAATAAAAAGCTCGTGTGAATTGAAACAACAACCGCTTGTACAAACGAGTTTGAGTCGATTCGTCAAGCAGATCAAATTTGATGCGCAGATTAACTACCAAATTTAGAGAAACAGTAATGTGGGACCTGTGCGAACCGCAGCGACCTCCATCGATACGGGCGTTGGATATTCTTATAAATGCATGAAAGAGATTGAAATATCGTCGCGATAAGCAGAATCGTTAGTAGATATCACAACTACTGAGCAATCAACGACAAATATTTGATAAATGACGTCAATCAAGGTCACACAATGAGCTGGAATGATGTAACCGCAACAACAATAGACACGGATAAATGTGTACGTTTTTACGGCAACCAACATAATTAGCGTTAGACGTCAATCGCAGAGCGACGGCACCTTCGCATCAAGATGACATCATGATAACATGCCTCTGCGATAACTTGAAACCTCGATCTAGTTTGCGCTACTTGTGCAATCACATAAATATATTTATACGAACCTCTCTTGGTCTGTTTTTCACGTTCCTTTTCCTTTTCCCTCGCCTTCTTATCCCGCTTTTCGCGTTCTTGCTTCTCCTTTTCGAGGCGCTTCATCTCTTTCTTGATATCCTTTTCACTTTTCTTCGACTTGGTGTCATCGATTTTCTCGGACAATATGAAAGTGCCCGTCTGGACCTTCGTATCCACTTCCTCCTTCGGCCTCATCGTGTATCACAGACCGCGCGGCACTATCAACTCACACAAGGATAATGTAATTAAAACCACAGAATCCCCTGTAAATGCACTCTCGAGGAAATTTATCTCGACGTTTCGTTAGCGTAAAGAATTTCAATTCGGCACAGAGCGGGTGCGCGCCGGCCGCGACCGAAGTTTTATCGTACACGTAGCTAGGAGCGATGCTCGCTATTGGCGAAACGGTATCGAAATTATCACTGGCACTCTTAGAGGATTTCAAAAGTGCGCGGATGATAGCGAGATCGATCGCTTGCGTGAATGTGTGCGGTGTGGACGAAACGCGCTACGCACCGACCGTGACTGAGTCTCGGCGAGCACTGCCGCCCCTCTGGCCTCGGCACTGACTGAGCGCGCTGGCACCATGCGCAAGCGACGCGTGCCGCGCGCGTCGCCTCCGACTCTATAAATAAAGCCTCACTTCCTATATACCATAGATTCAGAAGACGATTTATGGCCAATGAACCCATGAAATAACGATGAAATGACTAGCACCCAAATTCGAATAAAAAAGAATTAATATCATTTTTTATGCTTACATTGGCGGGTTTGGATGCCAAGGTTCCGAATCAGCAACATTAATTAGTGAATATTCCTTCGGTCAAGGTTAGGAATGTTAAAACGTTTGGTTCATTTTGTGGAATAGTATATATAAGAAAATTTCGAGATCTGACACTGAAATGATCTCATCAAGAGTCGGTAGCGACAATTGCATGGTGATCAAAGAGGGTGTGTCGGTCATTAAATAACGGAGAGAAAGAGCCTATTGGAGCATTTGGATACTTTGCAAAACGCACCAATCACGTGAACAGCATAAGAAGCAATTTGGGAAATGATATAATTAATGTGAATACTTTGTGCGAAATGTTAAAGATAACATGATTCACAGACCGATAAGGTCGACGTAAGTAAGTCCACATTACGTTTATCTACATATAATACCGGATTTGGAAATAATAATAGCGATATTGACGCAATCAATCATGTTTAGAAGTACGCAGAACCGTGGCCAAAATAGAGATTTCAGTTGTTTATACCTAGGAAACGTAACAGAACACACGAAATGTATGACTACAACGAACGAGAGAACAGCAACAGCAGTCAATTTTCTCGTTTGGGAAATTAATTCGGATAGGACATTTCTGGACGCTCTCCTGAAAGACCACATATAGCCACAACTGTCACATAATACGCGAGTAGTACCCAAAATTGTAAATTAAATTACCCATTCCTAATTCGTAATCGTTGTTCGCACATCAGTAAATTACACCGCACATTGAAATATGTGCAACGTTGAACGTGAGGACCGTGATTATCCTTGTAATCACCATTGGCCATAAGAGGGCGATATGACCTGACGTATGCCGCCTGCGGCCGACGACGCTAGACAGGGTTCGAGAGAGCGAGTACTTAAACCCCGAAGTAGTGTGTAATTAAATGTGATGAAGAAAGCCTACCTAGATATTCTATATCGGTCTCGGCTAGGCCTACCTGGCCTACTGCAACTGAAAGCATGTTATTAAATACCAGTTTTGCAGATAAAGGAAAGTTCAAGTTATTTGTGTAGTCCAATTAGTTATAATATTATCGCTGTGCCACATTATGCATTTACTACTTAGCCTATTGATGTAGCCATGACGAGGTAGTATAGAGTACTTATTATTCTGTTGGTAATGGTTGTTACACACTTTACATGTAGTAAGCTTCTACGTGCTGTATTTACAAAAGCTTGGGTACTCACAAAGTTTTAAACGTGCTGACAATGCGTGTTGAACGCGTTTGGGATTCTCAGCAAACGCGACCTTTCTCCGCTACTTGCGTTGGTATCTTATCAACGCAAACGGATTCAATTTGCACAACACACAGACGATGCCCTGAGGATGCGCACTTCGAAAGCCACTCGTCGTTAGCTCGTTTAAAAAAAGTGGTGTTGAACTGCATCACCATTTCCTCAGATATCAAATTGAACGATGCGGGACGGCCGTGTCGAAGTGTCTGTCAATTTCGCTGACGCCATACGAGAGTTGGTAGACTTGTAGGGCGGCCTAGAACCTTCTTTGCCGACGGGTTGGAAACGACTTGTGTGACATTACAGTCAGCTTTTTATGCGAAACCCCTGGTGAGTCACCAACAATAACTTTTCCTTTAATATAAAACATATTTTTGCTGTACTAGGATATTCAAGGAGGTGGATATCGGAATGTCGGGATATCGGGAGCTTCCATTCTGTACTCACAAAAGTGTACCCACGAGCTAAAATAATAATTCGTTATAGGGTGCTTGAGACGTACTCGTAGTATAACGTAATAGAAAATTCGACATGACAATAAATAGGAAACTCGTAGCATATTAACTTGTCAGACAACAAGTAACTCTGTAGTTAAGTTTATCTTGAGCATCACATAATTTCCATTATGTCCATATTCCAATATCCGAAGTACAAAGTCGCGATATATTCGCGGAGTTAGTCAATTATTTCGTCAAGCTGCTATATACGAGTATATACGTCTTACCTGCTATAAACGTCGATGTTACTGCTCGTACGAGGATAGGCAAGTTGCGACATAGTTGTGAAATAAGCTTAGGTACTTGGCTACCTACTCAATGCACTTTGTGCACATCTACGCAACGCAATATTTCAGTTAATTTACTGAATGCTTTCAAATTAAAGACAAGCTATGTCGTCATGGATTTCGTGAACTTCATTGGCCTACTCATATAGACTTCGTGTCGCCATATCCTGACTGGTGTAGGTCTCCAGTTAGCTGTCCGTATTGATCCCTTGGTAGCGCAGAGCGCTTGTGCATCACACATAATCCATCTCGCATGTTTTGCTTGTAGCGCTAAGGTTGCCTTTTGTCTACGCCGGTTTCTACATAACTTAGTTGAAGCTCTTTTCAACACTCATGTTTTATTAACTTTGTTTAACTAGGCGAGTAGGTAATATAGAGCTTAACTAACTTGGCTCGCAACACAGAGGCTGTTCAAATAACGTACATATAGGTAACTCTAATTACCTAGTACTGATAAAGGTTGTCGGTAGGGTAGTGGGGAGTTGAGCACTCAAATAACTAGGTACGATGGCAAATCTTGTCACACAAAAAGGTTGACATTCACAAGTGACATTATTAATGTGAAGTGCTGTAAATAACTTCGATTACATGCAAAATGTTGATAGGTAGATGCAGTAGTGGATGTACGGAGGTGTGTGGATGTGTGAAGTGTGGCGGTGCACGGTGGCGCCGCGACGCGCTATATACGGTACGTTTCCGGGGGCGCCGACCGGCACTTCGGGACATTTCGCCGGCGTCACGCCGCACACAGGTCACAATGTTGCCTCACGTGTCATTGCACATTTGTTGCAATGCCACACCACAAGAATACGTTAAACTGGTACGGTTTAAGATCTTGTTAAGTACTTGGCTGGTCAGAATCGATCTGACGCTGACTGTACTCAGGAATTTGTACTTTTAGTTCCATCATTATGTAAGCGGTACTGCAGTGTAATTCTATTCTGGCGCGATCAGAGGAATTGGCATCTTCTGTTACGACGCTATAAAAATTTTACGATTTGCATGCGAAGAAAATGCTGACCACGATTGAGATTTATACTTACTTGAAGATATCAAGTAATTGTAAATCTCAGCCATGGTCAGTACACCACACTGATTTAACAAGCCATTCTACAGGTACCCTAGTTTAAGCAAAGTTATTTCAAAGATGTATAGGTGCAATATAGGTATAAGTAGAGAGAGAGAGATAATTTTACGCTCATTATTTTCAAAATAAAAAGTGATTTAACGGCTCCACAGTAAATTATAATAAATTGATTGAAATGAAACACGCCCGATAAACAAATTAATTGAAATCGAGCTTGAACCGAGCCCTGTCAGGGACCTGGTAGCAGGCAGTGACTCGTGCTTTTACAATATTCCCGCAACTTTACGAGTTCCATACATGGCTTGGTCTCCACGGCTAATGCAACCGGCAAGTGTTAATAACGGAGCCGTGTATGCGACACAAGTGGACACAGCAGGCAGGAGCGCCGTCCTTGCTCCACGCGGCGCGGTGCTCGCAGGTTATCTTATCATGCGCATTTATAGTTTGTTGTTGATTGCCAAACAGCCAATCGCATTACGTTTGTGCAAAGCATGTGGATCACGACACGACACGGCTGCGATATAAGCGTACTATTGCATTTCAAAACAAGCAACTGATTTGTTGATACCTATGTCGTCGAGATTATACAATATCACCGGTACTTACTTTATTGGACCAGTTTCCTAACTCTTAGGTTTCGAAACTAGACTGAGACGAAACAAGTTATGATAAGTAATACTAAAATAGCCTAGAACGTATGCACGTGCTCTCAAAACGAAAAGTCTGATTACATATAATCTAACCTAACTTAGAAATACTAGCACAGAGCACTTAAATAGCCACGCCAATAGATGCCTTTTCACGCCCCGCTTAAAGGACCCGGGACTGTATGTTATGTGTGGTATGATATCTTTATCTCCCCTTATTATATTAGTCTGCAGTTTTCAAATTAACCAGAGTTTACCTAATGTATATTTGCTTTTACTTGCAGATATACGTGATAATCATTTCTAAGGAAGTACCTCGACACGAGTTCTAATTAGAAACTAGAGAGTGTCTGTTTGGCACAGTAACCTCTTTTGCACAAAGAACAATACCCAAGAAGAGAGGAAAATTACCTTTTTACCCGACTACGGCGAAGCCAAAAGGAGGGTTATGATTTTGACAGGCTATGTATGTATGTATGTATGTTCATTTGTTCCCTCATAGCACCTCAACTACTGATTAGAACTGGACATATGAGGTATCGTTACAAGCGGCTTGATCGTCCGATGGTTATAGGCTATATGACGTGTCACTCAATCTTGTGTGGCGCCCTCTAGCGCTCATAAGGTACTATGTTAAAAAATAAATTTGAGATAAATATGCCGTGTTTGGTATCAAATGAAAGGGCTTAATAGGCACATTTCAAATATGTAGAAATTATTAGCTTTACCTTGCCCCATAATAATATAAATAAAAAATTAAGTTTAAAACTAAAACCCGACTACCGAAAAATCACGCTCTAAAAGTAACAAACAAGAAAATAGCCGTGGTCGTATGCCACTTATTCTAACAAAACAATATATTCTAGGGAAAAGTGGCATACGACCACGGCTACTTTCTTGTTTGTTACTTTTAGAGCGTGATTTTTCGGTAGTCGGGTTTTAGTTTTAAACTTTATTTTTTATTGGTCGACGTTTCATTACACTACGTCCACTAATGCACGAGTGACGAAACAGTGTAAGAGCCGCATTGACCACGAGTCAGTGCACGTCCCGCACCCCTACAAAATTGTCTTGAAATAAAATTAAAACCCGACTACCGAAAAATCACGCTCTAAAGTGACAAACAAGAAAATATCAAGGATAGCCGTGATCGTATGCCCATTTTACCCAGAATATATTGTTTTGTTAGACAATATATTCTTCACACACACACACACACACACTTCACACAGCACCATATGAGCGCTGGAGGGCGCCACACAAGATTGAGTGACACGTCATATAGCCTATAACCATTGGACGATCAAGCCGCTTGTAACGATTCCTCATATGTCCAGTTCTAATAAGTAGTTGAGGAGCTATGAGGGAACAAATGAACATACATACATACATACATAGCCTGTCAAAATCATAACCCTCCTTTTGGCTTCGCCGTATTCGGGTAAAAAAACCAAACGCTTTCAAATACTGCAGGTCGATAAGGCACAGAAAACCAATCGAATGCATTGAAGGTGCGAGTCAGAACAGAACCGCCTCCTTCACAATGAAAAAGACGTAACGATACATGCACCGAGCAAGTCTGCATCTGACTGCTGGAACTAAATGAGTTCGGTGTTCGGTTCCCTCGTAGCGTGAATATAAATGTATTTAACTTTTATTCGGCAGTCACGTCTTGTGGTTTCCTCTTACCTCACGCTTGTTGTACGTTGCGTAACAAATAATGGTTAAATTGTTGGGCTTTTACAGTGCCCGTAACGTCGAGGAAGTTGTAATAACTATAGCCATACCGATTTACACACAGAAATAAAGCCTTTTATTTTCCATCGCGTGTATATAAGTTTGGTACGCGGTTTAAAGTTGCCGTTTAACTCAAACTGATTGATTGCTCGGACCAAAGGTTAATGATTGGAAGGAGCGAGGGAGCACGCGCGATGCTCGTCAATCTTGAACTGATGGGCATTTTGTAACCATTTACGAAGTATGGTGGAAATCCATAAACGACAAGTGTACTATTTCATAAACACTGCCACATTTGCTGTACACGGAGTTGTCTTAGCCAAAAGCCTTGCATAGATACAAGAATGTCCAGCCGCCCTTGTATAACCTACTGAAAAAACTACCCATTTAAACTTGAACCATAAACGAACCTTGTCTCGCCAATAATAGAGACGTGAAACCCAGCCAATAGCTCTTATATATAGGATGCCATAATATAACAATCATCTGTTCTCGTTTCGACAGTTACGTTAAAAAGCGATAAAGCCATTCGGCACACTATCGAGAACCGGTAACATTCGAGCGTAGGTTTTACGTAAAGGCCTCGGCGCTGCGCAGCCAGCTCGCCTTCACCTAGTTATTGAAATTCGTAATTAAACGGCTGCCGTCATCTGACTCATCGACGTTATGAGCTATAAAAATCTCGGAGCCACATAACAAATATGTCTCGATCAAACATGCGCAATCGAAAGTAAAATCGAAAGGCATAAACACAAACTTGATCAAGCTTATGATAATGTGCGACCAGTACAATAAAAAGATGAGACTCAACACCAATACGCCAACGAATCAAACGAGATGATCTTACGGCACACTACCAACTACATACACTCGTATATATCCATACAGCCAGCATCAATATTATACAATTACGTAATGACCTGTTGTAATTCGCAAAACATACGATACATCGCATAATCACCAAAGCTGTAATAAGAGATGGAACGATTTGGTCCAGCCCCGAGGCTAAAGGCAGAGTGTAGCTCCTTAGTCTCGGACCTCCAGTGCGGGTTGATTACGATATACCGTCGTCTAGCCAGCTTGTTGAAGCCTATTCTTAGCATGAAATGGTGTAGTCATACGTAATATAAACAGTGCCTGAACGCCTACTGCTATTACCTCAAATGGTCGACTAAAATCTGTTTGTTCTCAATTTATCAACGAGCGAGATTGTAGTTGCGTTTGGTGTTTGCTGTGCTGTGGCGTGTAGTTCTGGAAATAGATGTTATTTCCTGTAGCGGTGTTGTCGCAATAATACTGCTAACGGAGAGACTGTATTAGGACAAAAAAGTGGTCATATACCAAAAGTTCAACGCCGGACTGCTCAAGAAAAGGGTTGATATTTATTTTGTTGATGTTATATGCAAGGGCTTATCTGCGTAGCCTTATATTATTTCTGAGTCAAAGCATGTCGAAATCTAGTCAACGAACAATAAGGTATTATAGTTTATTATAATGTTTATCGGACAGTATTTTTATAATATCTAATCCAAGGTCTTCAGATTAACGATACTATATTGAATACAGATGTCAAGTTCAGTATTATATTCCTCCAATGTCATCAGACTTTTCAATAAACCTCAAACTGATTGCTGTGCCAAACGTATACACAAATTATATTACGTCTACAGCCGGCGTATGCTAAGTAGAGGGTTATAATACCCAGTTGCAAATCTTATCAAGTAGACCTAGTCAAGGAGAAACACAATAGCTCAAACAGCAGTGGATATACTTTCTTACTGATTTAGGAAAGTGCTTCTTCGAAGGCCGTTCCCAAGTAGGTACAGTCTTTGACAAACTACGAATTAGCATAATAGTAATGATCTATTTGTCCTTTGATTTGGATTTTTGATATAAGCAACAACTGCTACTTTTTTGATCGAACCAGCCTGTCGTGATGGGAAAACTAAGGCTCTGCAACCCTAGAACTTTTACGGGTTATTTCCTTTCAAATGTCGTCGCAAGGAATTCAATAAACATGTGTCTAACTGCAGAAAATGAATGAATATACAAGCATAAAAAATGTCTTTCGGTAAACTGTTGAGCGCATCGCAACTGGTGTACGTGTCAATAAATTTCAAGATGTCCTTCAAGAGTCGATAACGCGATAGTCGAAACGAAAGGTACAACATATTCGGGTAATTACACATACCTCGTCGAAATATTCACCTGTGTATCCGTTGAATTCCTTTGATGATATGCGAAACATTTAATTATTATGCAGATATGTTACTGACAATACAATACTTATTGTTCCGAAACAAACGGTAAAGTATGTTTCTTATATTCTCGATATTATTATGTGTGTGGCAAATGCGACTGCTATGCACGAAATCCCTGGTTCGATCTAGGGTTTTGCACTGTGATTAGGTGTACCTATTAAAAGTGTTCGATTCGGCAATCTGGTTCCTAAGGTGTCACATTTTGCAATCAATACTCTCTTCTTCATCGTCACCTCATATATAAATAGGAAACAGTTTTAAAACCAAAATCTTCACTTTCACAAGGTTGGTATAAACCTCTTAACAAGTGAGCATTGACGAAACGTGACGCTTCGGTGCCCAGGCGTTATAACACCATCGAACTTTTTTATGTAGATACATATTCAAAATTCAAAGTAACGCTTGTGTCGACAAGTGTACAGTGTAACCGGAGCAAGCGGTGGAGCATGCGATCCCGCGAAACCGCCACCGGACACCGGCGTGCCGCTCCGCCGGACACCGGCCCTGTGAACCGCTACCTTAGCCGCCTTCACCAGCCAGCGCTGCAACGTTATCCCGCCCACGTGACCCCACACCTGCTCACGTTGGAGCTCAAAACTAACTGTGATCGTGAGGAGCTGCGCTCGATTGCCGTGTTCAGTAAAGTGGTATAGGCTTTTCTGTCAGGAATATTCCAGTAGCAGGACCAGGACAGTGGCTGGTACCAAAACTAGTGTTGGCGAAACGTTTGCAATCAATCGGAGTGCTAATATAAATAAACATGTCGGCACATTCCATCTGTTATTGCGTTCTTGTTCTACTTCAGCTTTATGTGCTAGAGTGGGCTCTTTTCAGTAATGGGTTCGAGTCAGTAAGGTTTTGGCAAACATGCCGATTATGTGTTGCCAAAACCAAGCGCAGTGAAAATAATGCAGTGTTACACAAAGGAACTCAACTTCTTTGACAGCAGCGCTGTTAGGAATCATGAATATTCATGACACACCAGAAGAAGTAGACTCTAGACCTAGGAACACAAGTTGACGAGCTAAATATAAGTCAAAAGTCAGAACAATACCTCTTGCTGGACTATATGGCGATATTCATTTGAGTAATGCTACACCGGCCTTGGCGTACTGACGCTGCACTCTGGCAGTGCATAACGACCAACTCCTAACAATCACACGCCGTTGTTAATTGATCCACTACATTTATTTACACACCTCGGCAAATACCTATCGAGTTTGCGTCCGAAAAGAATTCCAAACGGCGTAACTAATGATAGGCGATAAAGTGCCTCGGCATTAGCTCGCGCGCTCGGTGTAAAGAAACATCGATATTTAAATGCTTTGTCAAATGCGATGTACTAAAAATACCGGCAGGGTAATTGACCGTGTGGTCTGCGGCTATAATTAGATCCACCCTAACACGTGGGTGTCGTACGAACTGCTAAGGGCTAAGGGAGCGTTCAAGCGAGAACTTGTAATTGGTAGAAGCCATTCTTTTCCCTACATAGAGAGTCGATTCCATCGGGAATTAGGTCCCCTCTCAATAAACATCGATTTTAAATTGCTGCATTCCAAACCCTTTATAACAGTAACGGAGGTTTCAGCTTCCGACTTTCTATTCCATCCTCTTTCTTTGTTTAATGTCCTACTTCCTACCTGCAGGGAGAATTTCACGATTATGAGGGTGTGAGGGGTATGAGGGTGTTGCGAGCGTTCACAGGACACGCTAGCCGTTTAGCAACAGGTACCCCGAGTCCCAGCATCTAGTGGCAATCCGTTGGCCGGCAACAATCCGTATATTGTAGAATAGAATGATGATTGTATGGGATTTACACGTATTATGACGTTTATGACGGTCGTCAACGTATCCGAATCCCATATTGATTAATCTATTCTATTCTGCAAACTTATTGCTACTTGTCTGGAGCTGAATACAAAGTGCTGTTACCAGCGCCAGCTGAAAAAACACTATGAATATTAGTCCGACACTCTCGGCACTCACGGCGCTCCCGGCTGATACAACATATAGGTATATTCGCAATCAATAATGTAGTATGTCATTAAGGAATCGTAAAACAATAACTGTTCCTCGCTCGTCTGATGTCGAAACGTATAGGTAGGTAGGTATACAATATTAAAGTCACGCACATGTAATTAATTATTAATTAGTGATAATATAGGTACAAATGAATACTATGAATATATGTATGGCTGCAGTCATAATTTACAATCTCCTACTAGCTATTGCCCACGGCTTCACCCGCGTTGAAATTTGATCCCGTTCCCGCAACCTATGGGAACCTATTCCCGGGTTAAAAGCAGACATCTAACTACATAATTAAACACAAGCTATTTAGCTTAGCTTGAGAGGTAAAAGAGAATTCTATTCATTGAATACATAGGGAAAAAGAATCTTCTCGGGCGGGACTCGAACCTCGAACTGAGACACGCCCGATGTGATTCAAATTTTCCATCTTATACGTCTTTAAGGCGATGGTGGTGTCATCTACTGATTTTCTTACGAACTATCGGAATCAATGAATGATGTTACAATACAACGAAATTTTGATACCTACTTGTACTGTACTGTTATTATATTATTATATTCTGTGCATGTACTATTTAAAAAAAAGAAATACAACAATGGTTTCTATTCTTCTTTTACTGAATGTATAACCAATCTAGTGAATTGTGAAATACCTTTGGCTTCACACTAGAGCTAGTGCAACCTGGGGAGACTGTTGGGCTCCACTAGTAAGTATGTGTACTAACTAGAGTAACAAGAGGTATTTATCAAATTTTATTTATAAAAAGAATCACAAATAAAGTTCTTAATTTTATGAGCAATAAATGATAACTATAGTTGTGGCATGTTATGATGGCCATTTTGACATGACTGGTTTTGCTCATTTTCTCTTTTTTTGTGTGTGTGAAGTTTATTTACTTCAGCACCAGTCTCGCCATATATTTCCTTAGTTATTCGTCTAACAGTTTGTTCTCTAATATTATGCACATCAAGAGAAAACAAGCAAAACCAGTTATGTCAAAATGGCCATCATAACATGCCACAACTATAACATCATTAATAATCAATAGGGTTGCCAACTGTCAACACTAATCAGATTTTTTCTTATTAGAATTCAATATGGTAATCAGAAAAACAGACATCTTATAAGAAAAAACAAGGTAGGTATTATAATCTTACTGTATAGTCAAATTACTTATTGTTTTAAATTGACAATAATGAAAACAATTATGTAAATAACATGGATATAGTTTTACATGTTCTTACTAATTGTGAATCAATGATTACAGTGAAGCATTATCCATACTTACTAATATTATAAATGTGAAAGTAACTCTGTCTGTCTGTCTGTATGTTACGCTTTCATGGCTAAACCAATGAACCGATTTTGATGAAATTTGGTATAAGGGTAGATTAGACCTTGAGAAAGGACACAGGCTATGTTTGGTCGCGATAACCGACATCCACGCGGGCAGAGCCTCGGGCAAAAGCTAGTTGTTCTATATGTTAGAAGCTCCTTTATTAAGGAGATGAAGCATTGTGAGAATTAAATAATAAAGCTAGTCATGGTCCCGGTTCTGTCTACTCGAGTATATTGTATGTGTATGTATATTGGCATTTGAGATAATAAAAACCTTGGGATGTTAAATTATGTACAAAGATAAAAATTCATCACACTTAGAACACTGTTGAAACTTGAGTACTTGTGATATAGCAGTTAGATAAACATCCAATTGGGCATAAAATCCATACTAATATTATAAATGCGAAAGTAACTCTGTCTGTATGGTATGCTTTCACACCTAAACCACACAACCGATTTTGATGGAATTTTGTATAGGAGTAGATTAGACCTTAAGAGAGGACTTAGGCTATGTTTGGTTGCGATAACCGACATCCACGCAGGCGGAGCCGCGGGCAAAAGCTAGTGTACAGTATCTTAAATTAAAATATGTGTAATAAAACTCACTCATACTTAACTAACCTAATCTGTGTTTGAATGTAAATGGTTATCAATACTACTCAGTGAGAAGGATCTGAGATGTGTTCATTCTAAGGTGTTCAACCTATTAACAATATTTTGAATGGTCTTTTAATATATGGTTTAAGAGAGAATTTAGTTAGAACAACACTATTGCTCATTAAGTATAAGAGGTGGCTGGCTGGACAAGTGATTTGGTTAGTGATGTATATTGTGTGGTTTAAGCAGTTTGAAATGAATAATAAGTATTTAGCATAACAAAAAGTAGCCAGTTGTAGTTGTGTAGAGTGTAGAGCTGGCAAGGACGCGGCGATTAGCGCCGCCGCCTGCCTCGCACACCTGCCGCCTAGCAGGCCTGCGCTAAACACTTATCACCTCTTTGCGTAACCAAGTACTATTGCTCTCTTAAATGTAATAAACATTTACAAAATTTTCCTTCATTTTGCGAAAATAGCATGAGGTATACACTAACTTTTAAAGTGTTTTATTCATGTAATAATGAATGAATAGCCGATCATAAGCTACGCAATCAACCGTGATAATCGTAAGAAATGCTGTATATCAGCAAGAAAGCGTCTATTTTAACCTTATTGTCGAATTAACTACGCATGAGAAAAATCGATAATCTGACCAATAAACAAGAGTACACCAAGAAGTTACATTCTAATTAGGCCAAAACTATAGCAAGACTCCGGCTGAATCTATAAAGAGCTGCTCTTCACTATCACAGCATCGTTCTTACGCGACAAAATAAAACCAAAAGGAATAAATAACCGGCGTACTCACCCATTTTGTGAAGCTCACTCGCAAGGCTGAAGATCCAACGAAGATTTACTTAATACACTTATTTTTCATCATCACAATTGCACTATTATGACACAGACACTGTTTTATTTCTAGTCTAACTTATAACTTGTAAAATTCTTAATAAATTAAATAAAAAACTGGGCAGGTCACCCCAACGCTCCCACTGTCTCGGTTCGGTCTCGCAGCTGTCAGTTGGATAGCGCGCGCCGCGTTTGGAAATTATAAACCAAGTATTCGTTGCGTTCTGAATTCTGAAATGCACTCAATTCTACAATAAAATGAATTAATAAAAAAAATAAAAGACTGATTGAAATATCGAAACAAGTTTGATAGCAGGCGGTACCCATTTGCCAATCATAAACCTAAAGAAAATTACAGCTACCGCCTGCTATCAAACTTGTTTCGATCTTAACAGCAGTCGGGGTTTTTTTATTATCTACTAGCTTTTGCCCGCGGCTCCGCCCACGTGGATGTCGGTTATCGCGACAAAACATAGCCTATGTCCTTTCTCAAAGTCTAATCTACCCCTATACCAAATTTCATCAGTGGTTTAGGCGTGAAAGCGTAACATACAGACAGACAGACAGACAGAGTTGCTTTCGTATTTATAATATTAGTACCTATGGATTTTATTTTAAACTTTTGAGTTATAATAATATGTAATTTGTAATCGCCTTCTGATTCCCTTCATTTTGATACCCTACTCGATAAGCACCTATGAAGAATCTTTCTTTTTGACAGAATATATTTTGGCACCAAAAATCCAGTGTAGGTTTTACACGCATTTTATGTACCTGTCTTATGACTCAGGAGACCTTTCATTTGAGACTCCACTCATCGAAATCTGTCCAGCCAGCCTTTAGGTAGATGGGAACAAATAAAACTACATACATCATACATACGCGCGTAACACATAACCGTCGCTGGCGCAGTCAGGTAAAAAGTAGGTATGCACACCATCATATTGGAATATTTAACTTATTGTAAAAGGGTGCATGGAATGAAAGTCATTCATGCTTAACTATATCTCCTTTCCAGTTTCTTTTATTAGGTTCGTTCGGTGATTCGGTGAGCCATGTGTGTTCCAGTGTTGTTCTTAGATATTAAAAATTTAAAAGTAGGAAAATGCATTGACTGTCCTATCGAGATGAGCGGGGAACAAACAAAGCCTCACCCATTATATATACTCAATGTTTTTCGTATTATGCTACGAGTTATTGATATCAAATAGGTACTTGGCTAAAATTAATCAGTAGCTTTGCTATGGGACGATGATATTGATTACGGTACCATTTACCATACTACACTGCGATAATCCGCGCTCAGTAGATCCTCCAACCAGAAAACTTCATATTGAAGAGCACAAAACTTTACCCATCTCCAGATTAGAAATTAAATATAAGTTGTAAAACAATTTATTGCAACACACTGAAAAAAATTAAGAAATCCCCAAGAACATTTTCGACTTCTCTGGTCTAACTTGTAGGGAATTCCCCTGTATTTTTTATGAAGTGTTGTCAGTGTTGTCACCTGGAAAGCTAACAGTGTGTCCGTTAATCTACCCACTGTTTCTAAAAGAGCGTAGGTAGTGCTTTATAAGAGTTATTGATCAGCTCAGCGTGGAGCTTAGAGAATGAATCAATCAAAGAATCGGCACCAGTAATACCGGTGTATGTACGCCACGCCAATAATAGTATAAGTTTTAAAATGGCTCTGTATAAGTTTACTACGTTATGATGGAGCGTTCGACTGCTTAGTCAGAGGTCGTGCATTCATTTCGACGATGTTATAATGTGTCCAGGTTCAGAGAAACTATCGTCTTGGACATAACATCATAGTACCTTGTGAAGCAAAATTATATTTCCAGCAACGTAGTAAACACATTGATTACACTATTGTCGTTTACCTCCATCACATTCATCATCATCATCACAGTGTGGAGTTCAAGTCATATCCAAAGCCTTCACCGCGGGACACGGTTTAGATCTTTCCACTTCGCAATCTGTCACCCCTTACATCGCAGTCTTATTTTATTAGTATCCCGGTAATACAGCAAGTAGTCTCTGAAATTCAAAACCTACCAACGCTCGTTACACTAAGAAACAGAGAGGAAGATCAATTGCTCTCTCTTTTTCTTTTTTAACCGCATCCCCCGCCGCTTCGTGTGCACCATAGGAGCGATTGGTCTATAACACAACGTTCAGGGAACAGGACAAAATAAAACGGAAAGAAATTTCGAACAGCTTCATAAAATAGGTGCTTTATTGATTAAAAATTAGTAGGTATAGGTAGGTACATAATTTGAAGTACTCGTTACGTGACTGTTAACAAAATTATGTGACGAATGTACCTATTTACTATTTACAGATTTTGGACGAAATGAACAAAAGTATCTATTAGATCAAATAGTCTTATTAGTTGCAAGCTTTCTAACTCCCCCATCAGTGCCTCTCGTCGCCGCGGCGCGTGACGTCACGCAAGGCGCGCGAAGCAGAGCGGTAAACCACGCTTCGCCCACATACGAAACCACGTTTTAAAACCAGTTTCCAAAGAAGAAGAATAACTCTTCTTTCAAAACGAGTTTCGATAAAAGAAATAATGTTTCTTCTTTCGAAACAGAAAATCTCTTTTGATGAAGGTAAAGCGCAAACAATTTACTGTCCACCACACTTGACGGAATTTAAAAGTGTCAAATTAATGCATATGAATTAATGACCAATTAGAGAAACTGACGGATGGTGACCTAACTCCTCATTTGAGATTATAAAAGAATGAAACAAAAGAGGATAGTGACTTAAGGTTGTATTACGAGTTCGAAGCGATAGAAGCAAACAATTAGAATTGTTATTTTGATAGTAAAGTAAACCATATAATAATCATGTTTTTATACATCCAAAGAGCTGTGTGGGCGTGTACACGTGTTGGCATTCCAAATGCAAGAGGGCGATATAAGGATATCACAAGAATACAGGTATATTAAGAGAAAGGTAGAAATATAATAAAAAAACCTTGTAAAAACTAGCTTTTCTTTAAAAAAATGTTGTACTAAAACAAAAATAATAATTATATGCAAGGTTATTTAACTGTTTTTTTTACCCTAGATTTTATTTAGTTTCGAAAGAAGAAAGATTATTCTATTATCGAAACAAATTATTAAAGAAGAAATATTATTCTCCTTTCGAATCTGGTTTCGAAGCGTGGTTTCGTACATGGCCGCAGCTATAAACCATACATGTACCTATATATCATAATTACTATAAACCAATTTCTTCTATGTACAACCGAAAAACTATGATAATATAAATATTAGAACCTTATACTCTCTGTACAAAGTTGTTAATTTAATAGACTCTTCATTTAACATTTTATTACATTTTTTCACGTTTTGGCTCCCGTTCCACACCCACAAGTCGCTGGAGCCTGCCCGAGTGCCCGACAACCGACGGGCGTATCGTCTCTTTCGTATAATTTAAGGCGCATTACAACACAAGCAAGCTTAAATATCGAAACTTTGAGAAATTACCTTTCAAATATACAGCCCTTTTAGTAAGAGGAAAAATGGTAATAATTTATAAATCAAATAATGTATATATTACAATGTATATTCGATAAAACGTACCACACGAGCACGCGCACTAGCGGTAGTCTCACTTAGGTTTGTACAACTGTGAACCTCGATTACCCTAAATACAATATACAGCGGCGTCCCTCGCCCCGAGCCCGCGACATAACACCTAACGTTACTGCGTGCGTCGCGCACAATGACACAAGTCAACCATTAACTAATCATTCTACCCCTCTCCTATAGTGTAGTGCCACGCCGACGCGATCCATAACCGAGTTACAGTGCTTTATGGATCATGTATTGGTGCACGGCTCACGAGAATATTACATTATGCGAAACTAACCACGTGAGGATAAACGAACAAATACCCCAACATGTTCCTGCACGTCAGTGTGTGCAAATGAACAATGAATAAATTGAACTAGACCCGCGTCTCACCTCGAAGTGCTCCCCGGACCTCTCGCCGCCAGACGTCGGCCTAGGTACAAATAAAAGTCGAAGTACTGAACGAGCATTGTAACATTTGCAAGTCCCACTCGACCTCCCAGTGCCACCGTCCACTCCAGTGATACGCGGCCAGCCCATTTGACACTTTTAAATTTAAACTTCTAAAGCGTTCTTAGCAAGCAATAATTGAAAAATTTGGCGACTTCACAGCACGTTGGATTCATCGTTATCGACGAAGCTGTGTTAACTTGGGCCACCCGTTGGTCGAGACGAGGTGAGGCGAGGCGAGGCGAGGTAAGGCGAGGTGAGGTGCGGCGAGGCGCGGTGAGGCGAGGCGAGGCGAGTGCGACCGCGCCTACTCCTCGTCCGTGTCGGCGTCGCTGGAGAACTCCGCGCCGGCCGCCTGCAGCCGCGGCGGGAAGGGCCCGCGCGTCTGCTGCCTGCAACAGAGACAACACTTGATCCTACTGGCACACTTCTAGTCAATAGTCAACCGCTTAGACCAGGGATGAGCAAACTACGACCCGCGAGCCAACTCCGGCTCAAAAAACATCTAATCTAACCCGCAGACGGATCTACGACGTGTGTAGTAGGTATATGGCCCGTGATAATTTATTTCTATGGGCCAGAAGTATAAAGTAGATTCTGGTGTCACAGTGGCTGCTAGAGGGCCGCCTCTACCTCGCGCTGCGCGAGAACACGTATAAGACGCGGAGACGGGAACTAGTGGAGGACTTGGAAGTGAGAAGTTATGCTTGTGAAGGAGGCGGTGGAGCGGGAACTGAGGAAATTTGCAAGCCGCAGGAGCGCGGGCTTGGGGGTGATGGGTGTCTCAGCCAATCTCAATTCTGGCAACATGCGACCCACAGCCGTCGTGCGGTTTAGTCAGTTCAAATCAGATTACAAATTCCCCTGGAGCAACGCGTATGGGGCGGGCGAAGAAAATGGATTTTGGTAGTGTATGAAACTGCACATAATTTGGTCTTAAAATACTCATATTTTAAGAACCCATATTTATGCAACATTTTCTTCTGATTGATTTATTACGAATATAGTTAATATTCGTAAGAAATCAACTATTTAGCGGTCAAAGATGGTGGACATGAAATTTTCACTAAAATCGATGGAGTGTTTTCGGGGTTTCTGGGGTCGCTGATTACGAATATATCTGATTTGAGATTGACATGGTCATTAACATTAATAGTATTACACTCACCGGGATATTTACCATGTTTATAGTTTGTATTTGGTAACCGATATTTCGGCGCTGTTTCAAGCGCCATGATCACGGTGTACTGACGACCGCCGAGCTAGTTGTTATTGGGCAGACCGTATCTGTCTACCTTCTTACGCACTCGTTTATGACGCGCGTCGTCCCTACCACTGTCCGCGTTCTCGCACTGTACTCGATCGCGTTTTTGACATACAACACTCACTGAATCGACTCGCACGGGTTTTGAAATTGTAGGTTTTGTGAACATTCGAATCACTGGATGCCAGACACTTGACAGTTGAAACCCATCTTCCCCGTTGAAGTTCTTGTATTTTTTAATTTCAATTGCTTCTTTCACCATTCTGGATATGTAGTGGCGTTCTGTCGAGAGAATCTGAGGGCTGTGTAGGTCAATCCAGTGATTCGACCCTTCCTCCAACAGCGCCGAAATATCGGTTACCAAATACAAAATATAAACATGGTAAATATCCCGGTGAGTGTAGTACTATTAATACGAATATATCATTCATTACCATCAAAGATGGCGGACTCGAGGCTTTCAATGAAATCGAAATTTCAAATTCAGACTCAATTTCAGGCTTAGGCTCATACTCAGGACTCAGGATCAGGCTCAGGCTCAGGCTCAGACTCTGACTCAGACTCTCAGATTCAGACATTCAAACTGTCAGAATCAGACTCTGAGATTCTTAGACTCAAAGACTCGAGACTCAGACTCGAGATTCACAGACTCGAGACTCACAGACTTTCAGACTGAGACTCTCAAACTCGGACTCAAATTCAATAGTCCGACTTAAAATCATTAGGTTTGTTTGACTATACTTGGTTAAGAGTTGAAATGGAATATGACCAAAAGTCGCAATAGCCGACACCCACGCGAGCGGCAGGCCCGCTTGCGTGTGCGACAGCTAGTTAATCATTTGAGCGTGAGTTAATGTGCCTTGAGAGAAAAAAGAAACTAAATAGGGATTAAAGAAATATAGCAGACAATAAATTAAAAATTAAAACTGAAGTAAGAACCCTGCCAAAACTGCAAAAGGCGGCATTTCCGCGAACATCAAACGCGATGATGAAGATTACTTGGTTATACTGTGGTACTACTTTATATAACTATCTCATACCAGATATTACTAATGAATGTACGAAATTCTCGGGTTTTTTTTCGGAGCCATGAGAATTCTTGACCAACAATTCCCGGGAATTCTCGGGTTCTCGAGAAATTTCAGTTCGGTTGATCAGATGTTTAAGTTAGGAAGTCTGCCGCCACGTATAGTAACCATGGGGTAGTGCACTCACGCGAGCCGCCGGTAGTGGTTGAGCCACTCCTCCAGCATCTGCGCCTGCAGCAGCGGGCGCGCGTGCAGCGTCTGGCGCGCCGCCAGCACGCCGCCGCCCGTCACGCACGCCGACACCCAGCGCCGCACCACCGCCTCCGCGTCCGCCATCTGCGGGGGCGGGGGACAGTTAGCGACCTGGCACCACTACTCACAGGTACTACGAGCGGCGGGCGGCACTACCTCGTCGCACGTCAGGAAGTGCACGGGCAGCAGCTTGCCGTCCACGTCGGTGAGCGGCAGGAAGGCGGTGGCGGGCGGCGCGTCGGCCGGGCGGATGTAGGCGGCGGGCGGCGCGGGGTCCAGCGCCACCAGCGCCGAGAAGTGGCCGCGCGTGTAGGCCAGCGCCAGCGGCGACTTGCTGCAGGCGTCGGGCTCGCACAGCAGCGGCAGGTACAGGCCGCGGAAGCGCGCGTAGCCCAGCGCGTCGCCGCGGAACGAGTGCACCACGTCCTCGCCGTACACGAGGAGGGGGCGCCGCAGCACGTGCGCCAGCGCGAACACGTGCAGCTGCTGCAGCGCGGCGCCCGGGCGCGCGGCGGCGGCGGCCAGGCGCGCCCACTCGGCGCGCAGCTGCGGCTCCTCGGGCGCGTAGGCCTCGCGCGCCGCCGTCACGCGCTCCCAGGCGGCCCAGCGCGCGTAGAAGCCGCGCTGCGCCTGCGCCAGCGACTCGGCCAGCGCCGTTCGCAGCGTGTTGTGCCGGTCGAACACGCCGTACGCCGCCTGCGACACGGCGTCCGGCAGGCAGTCGCCCGCCGACCGGTTCCACAGCGCGTACAGCCGCGACCCTGCCGCACACCACCCGACCACAACGTTACAACAACAGCAAGCGTACCCAGGAATTCTCGTTTCAAAAAATCCCGTTTAGAAAATCGTGATTTTTAGAAGCGAGGATTCCTGGGAATCTATCTTTACTCGAGACGAGAATAAAAGTAACGTAAAATTCAAAACTCGAGACATTATCAAAATTTAGTTTTAAGTTCTTTACTCGAGTTTATGACTATGTTATGCTTTTCGTATCCTTTCCTCAAATTTGTAAACATATTTACAACAACAATTCAATAGCAATACTGTATTATATGTTCAACTTATTTATATTTTTTTCGAATTCTCTAACGAATACAAAACTCGAAAATATATTCGAATTCGAATATATTTTTCAATTAATTCGAAAACTCGAGAATTCCCGGGAATTTTTTACCAAGAATTCTCGTTCTTAGAAAAAAATTAACCACAAATTATCACATATCTCGATGTGACAAAAAATAAAATTTTTGTTTGGTTTTGGTTTAGCAAACAATTAGCCTATCGCATACTATTAATTGTTTAGAAATGTCATTAAATTCTGTAAAAATTAAGTAATTAATATTAATTGCAGGACATTGCACTTGACTACTTTAAGCAAAAGATGTCATTTCGGTAAGGCACGACGAACTCAATCCTAATCAACAATATAGTTGGCCACGAGAAGTAACTGCCGGACCGCCCGACAACAGCCTTCACGGAAGTAAACAGTAATACAGAGCAGGATGTTGAGTGTGTGGTGACGTACCGAGCCGCACGGTGAGCTCGCGGCTCCAGTTGATCAGCGGCGGGTCCGCCTCCAGCGCCTGCTGCGCGTCGCGGTCCAGCAGCTCCGTGAACAGCTGCTCCTGGATCGGCGCCGGCAGCTCCTCCACCTCTGCAACACACCGCACGGTCACACGGGTCACACGGCCACGCCAGTCACTCGCGCCGAGCGTACTCACCTGCGGGCAGGTAGAACGTACAGAACTCGTTGATATACCGGCACGGAAAGCTGCCCTTCTTGTACCGGATGCACGAGGCTATGTGACGTCTTATCCCCGATGCCAGGTCGGGAGCTGAAATCGATAAAATCGTGTTACACGTGATCTATAATTTGTATAAATAAGAACGTAATCAATATCACAATTACTCTGACAAAACGATCGTTACCTATGTAGGAAGGGGATCTCTTGAGACCGGGCCCGCCGCCCGATATCCTGGAGAGAAGCGTCGACAAGATTTCCTGCCGGTGAAATCTGCAACGATAACATTGCACGATAGTAATGTGCTATTCCCGTGTCCAGCCGCAGATGCACAGGGCGGCTCGTACCTGATGGCGAGGTGCACGAGCGTGTGGCCCGCGTCGAAGGCGGAGGCGCGGTTGAGCAGCGCCACCTCGGGCGGCGTGAGCGCGCGCGCCGGGTCGCCGCCCGACGCCAGGTACGCCTCCACCAGCCGCGCCTCGCCCTCCACCACGCCTGCAACACGCACGACCGTCTCACTGCTCTACTGCACCCGGCGCGCGGCGACCAGTTACCCCGAAACACGGTTTTGGGTTAAGCAACCCAAAACCTGTTTGGACTATCGAGGCGTAAATGAAACTTTTGCCACACTATTGGAAAGTGATACAGAAACATGTGCAAGAGGAAAGTGAATTAGGCAAAACACAGTTCGGGTATAGGCTGGCCTGTAGGCCGGCGCCACGTGCGAAAGAGCTACAAGTGCGTTGTTACCGAGGCAGGCCTGCAGCCACAGCCAGTCGCTGCTATTGGCGCGCCGCTTGGAGCGCCGCCCCTCCAGCTCCAGTAGGGACGCGCTCTGGTTATTGCACAACTCGTTGATACCTGTCGCCACAACACAAGTTCAGATCAAACCTTGATTTACTTTAATTACAAAAAAACAAGAATAAAAACTAACACCTAATTCAACTGAAGAAATAATAACCTATTTTTCTTTATTGTAAGATAATTATCTACAGTAAAAACAATACTGCGTTGTATATTTCAATACCGATTATCACAATTACTTTTATTGACGAGTTTTAAAATTCGCGAAATCTTGAGAATTCCCGAGAATTTTCGGTCGAGAATTCTCGTTCCTGGAAAAAAAAAGCAGAATTAACGACATCATATCGGCGACGCTTGCCATACAAAAAATAACAAGCTGTTTTTACTACAAAATCATTGTAGCTTGGTGCTAGTGCTGTGTGTGTGTGTGTGTGTGTGTTTGTGTGTGTGCGTGTGTGTGTGTAGTACGTACCGAGCGCGGGCTTGTGCGCGGGCGGCGGCGAGTGCGGCGCGGGGTTGACGCTGCCGCACATCGCGCACTTCATGGACTTGGGCCAGTTGTCGTACGTGCACGTCTGCCGACACACCACACACCACCACATTACTTGGATGAGCCAGACCAATACATAAGTTTACTTGATACGATCCTAGTATACACCTTTCAATTCACAGCTTTCATACATGCAGTTTTGATCGTACACTTACGTACGTACGTACTCTTCTTGCAGATCTTTTTCATCTGTATAAACATAGTGGACTTTAACTTAGTAAAAGACCGTCGAATTATATGTTTTACATAGGTAATATTCTGTTCAAAGTGCAGTGAATAATGAAAACCATATCGCGCAATAATTACTACACAACCAGTTCGTTTTTATTGGCGTGTCGTTTATCACGCTATCTCCCCGGAGGGCGGATAGGCACAACGCTACAAACCCACTAGGTAGATTGTCACTTTGTACATGAGTATTTAAGTTCAACTACTTGGTAATTTATCCTGCTCTTAGCGAACACTATCGACCTACTTGTATTATAACAAAATGCAAAGATTTGTCCCGACTACAATCTATCACCATTATTCTAGCGCCAAACCTTGTTAGGTACATATAATGTTTAAACGTTGGAGTCCATCCAGGGTTCGCTATTCCGACTACCCGATGTCAAATATCATCCATATCCTTTCATCCATATCCTTCCAAACTTTTACGTAAGTGAGTAAGTAGTAAAAAGTAGGCATACTAACAGGACAAGGCCACTTGGCTACGGAGGAGGCGCTGGCGCCCTGCGGCGACGATATCCGCAGCGGCTTGAGCCTCTCCGCGATCGCCTCGGCGCCTGCAAGCGGGGACAAACATGGCACCGTCACACACTCGCTGAAGTTGAACGAACCACGTCGATATATGGGGACTAAGGATTGTCTCAGTGATAACGGGGTAGCAAGTGCGGTTGCAGGCTGCGTCTGAATTCACCGTCTCGTCGAACGGGCATCGAAACCTTAATAACTAAGCTTGACCGAGAATCCGAACCCAGGGCATTAAGCACAGTAGTCGCTTGCTCAAGTCGTGGGTCGGATACGGCGGCTGGGTCTCGAGGTCGCCCTTCACAAGTCCGAGGCTCTGTGCTTCCACGGACCTCGGATGGGGCCACCTGCGGGATCCAGCCTACAGGTAGGGGGCGTCAGCATCGGCATCGAGCCCTCGATGAAGTATCTGGGGCTGGTACTCGATGGCCGGTGGAACTTCGGACATCACTTCCGAAGTTTGGTCCCAAAACTGAAGGGGGTGTCAGCTGCACTCGCACGGCTGATGCCCAACATCAGGGGACCCAACGCTCCCTGCAGGAGACTGTACCTGGGGATCGTGCGAAGTATGGCCCTATACGGGGCCCCCGTATGGGCGGAGACCCTGACGGCCAGTAATGTGGCTAGATTGCTGAGCCCACAGAGGGCGATGGCCGTCAGGATGATAAGGGGATACCGCACGATCTCAGGTGAGGCGGCATGTCTCCTAGCCGGGACCCCTCCATGGGACTTGGAAGCGAGAGCCCTTGCGTCTCTGTTTAAATGGCGCAAGGAGGCGCTGGAGCGGGGCCAATGGCCTGCGTCTCGAGAAATCGAGGCCCAGCGGTCCCAGCTCCACCAGGAAACCGTGGAGACATGGAAGGTGCGACTTGAGCAACCAAAGGGGGGATTCGCCACAATCGCGGCCGTCAGACCGGTCATGGACGAGTGGCTGGAGAGGAGACATGGTGCTCTCTCCTACCGGTTGTCACAGATGCTTACCGGGCACGGTAGCTTCGGTAGGTACCTGTGGCGAAGACACCGGGAAACCACGGCCGATTGTCAGCACTGCGGGGACCGCAGCGATGACACAGCGCTCCACACGCTGGTGGAGTGCACGGCGTGGGCGCAACAGCGCCAGGTCCTCGTAGTGGGCTTGGGCGTGGACACTCTCTCGCTCGAGACCATGGTGGGAGCCATGGTCTCCAGCGGGAGTAAGTGGGACAGCGCCGCCTCTTTCTGCGAGCAGGTCATGCTCGTGAAGGAGGCGGCGGGGCGGGAGCGGGAGAGAACTCTCCCACCCGAGTTCCGCAGTCGGCGGCTTGGGCGCCGCCGGCGTGTCTTCGCCGAAGACCATCGGCCTCCATGACCGGGGGCCTGAGGACGATCAGTTGGCTGCTCATCGTCCTTACAGAAGCAGGCCCATGACGGCAGCGTGACGTGACGGACTCACGCACGCCTCCCCCCTCCTATGAAGCGGGATGATACCCGAAAACCCCCCATAGACGCGGGATAGCACCCGAACCACCCCCTAGACGAGGCCGCATTAAAGCCGTGGGTCTGTTGAGAGCCCTGGGACATCCTTCCGAGGGCTTACCCGGGGCTCCCAACTATAGGCTGCTGGGCGATACCGTGGGGGTTTTAGTCGGTAGGAGTCCGGCATAACATCCATGAAGGATTTCCCCCACGGTCAAAAAAAAAAAAAAAAAAAAAAAAGCACAGTAGTCGCAGTCGCTACCGTAATACCACCGGCGCCGTAGTCAGATGACTATTTAGGTAACTAGTGACGGGCATTTTTAGGGACGAAAGCTTCTACCTAAGAACCGCAGCTATAGGGACTCTATGGACTTAACCAATAGTCACTCTTAAGTGAGTCTGATCATGTACTCTCTTTACAAATGCTCTCTTATATTAGCGATAAGAAGATATCGACCTCTTCACCGACCTGCATCTCACACTCGACAGACACTGACAAGCTGCTATATAGCGAGTTGTGACTAATTTCGATAACAAAGAGATAGGCGTGAGCCGGAGGTCGAGGGTACTTAATCGTCCATTACAATAATATTTTGTTTATTTCGTTACACCAAATAATAATGCCAGTGACGAAGTCCCCATTTAACACGAATCCCGCTGGTTTTTCCTTGCGGATACGTGACATCACACTATAATGTCATATCGAGTGGATAAACAGCTCCGTTGCCTTGCCGCCTCGCCTTTTTAAGATACTCAACCTTGTTGATGCTAGACTTACTGCGTATCACGGTATGGTTGCGTCGGTACTGAGATACGGTGTGATATATTGGGGCAATTCCACAAATAAAGAAATAGCCTTTAAGTCTCAGAAGCGATGTATCAGGGCTATGTTTGATCTTAAAGTAACGGACAGCTGTGTACCATATTTTAAAAGATACAAAGTTCTGACACTTCCGTCTATATACATTTATGAAACAGCTATCTTTGTTAAATTGAACCCACATCTATTTCCACAGCTGTCAGATGTGGTGAATCGCAATAGGCGTAGGAATGCACTATGTATTCGGAAAGCTAAGTCAACCCTTATGTGGAGTAGTATATTTTGTTTAGCTCCAAAAATATACAATAAGATACCTGATAGCTGGAAAAAATTGAGTGTTGACATGTTTAAAAAGAATTTAAAGGACATGCTATATGATAAATGTTATTATAATATTGACGATTTTTTAAATGATACAATCTAATTAAACACTGACATCTTAATTTTAAATTGTACCTATTGCATGTGTTGATTTTTAATGATAAATAATGAGATGTATTCAATGTAAAATTTTGTACGCCAGAACCGGCAGAATATGAGATCTGAACATTATGTACCTAAACACCATTTTGTACCATATTCAACGAATAAAGACTTTGACTTTGACTTTGACTTTAGCTTAATATTGTAGGCGTATCGCATGGACCTGTGCAATAATACATTGATTCTTTTCCTTTTCTATAAGCACATTTTGCTAGACAACATGAGCGAACAATGTGTTACAATTGAGTCGGAGGTCATCGACAGCACATGCACTAGAGCTAGTCGAACAATCGGCCAAGGTCAACTTTGAAGATTCCACGTTGATATCGAGCGCATGTCAAGGTTAATTGCACGCGAACTTGATTAATAATTTTTAATACGGGCACTTGAAACAACCGTACACAAATATTTTTATATTTTAACAGCACGGCGCGGCGGCGCTTAAATTTTAGGAGATCTATCACTCTTGACATGGGGATCAAAGATGATAAGACAGTTGGTTGTAGATCCAATTATTTACTCTACTAAACTACTGAAAATGTTAAAGTAAACAGGACGAAATTGATCAAACAA
Source organism: Eilema sororculum (assembly GCA_914829495.1). NCBI lineage: Eukaryota > Metazoa > Arthropoda > Insecta > Lepidoptera > Erebidae > Eilema > Eilema sororculum. The sequence continues at coordinate 429,582 of OU618554.1, forward strand.
ATAACTAGGGCAGATATATAAAAGAATTTCGAAACTAACATTTGCACTGATGGCCGGAATCAATGAAACTTTGAACCAATTCAATCAAATATGACTGGCAAAGAAGTATATAGAATTACTTTCTAACAATTTCGAGCGATACTAAACTAGCTAATAACATTATAACCCTTAGTTATGTCCCAGTAGCGTCCAAAGTTCGCACTTTGGAGCTCGGGGCCCGCTCGTTGTTTTTGATTCGTATGGGGGCACGAACGACTATCTTCGAGTCCCGAAAGGAGAGCCTGATTCGTCTCTGTATAGCAGATAGTACACCTGCATTGAGTGAGTGTGGCATTATATTTTATCACTAATATTGAAAGTATTCGAGCGAGAGTGAATTAATTAAACTAGGTATAATAGTTTAAGGTGCACATTACCGCAGACTTCGGGCGCGGGCAGCGCGCTGGCGCCGTCCTGCAGCCGGAAGATGTCCTCGTTGAGCGCCGGCTTGGGGCTGCGGCACATCGTGCACTGCGACAACCGCAAATGTACCACACCATCAAATTATGTGCTACGAAACAGTAGGAACAGGTTCGCCATGGAGACAAGCTTATTCTAGCGTGCAGCGAACACCGACCATCCAAGTAACCCTCTTCTCTACATTTTTTATGGAGTGTAAGTATTTAAGTGGTAGGGGTCTTGCTTGTGCGCCTTCTGATAGGTATTCATGTCTATGTACAGGGGTGGAGTCATTCACTATACAAACCATGCCAATATTTACTATAGAAAGTGGAAGCAAGGTCCACTCCAGTCAGAGATAAAAACTGAAGTCTCCGACTGTTAGACTGATTTTAATTTAAGTATTTTAACCTTCATTTACTGTAGTTTCAAATTTCATGAAACGTGCGAATTGCGGTGGATTAAAACTCAGTAGGTATGCTCAACTGGGCGTCTCATTCACTACGAAGCAAATGTTACTTCTATAGGAGGCATTGTATGAGACTGACCCCAAAACACTTCGTGCTTAATTCGGTCCCCAATATAGGCCTAAACATCATCTACTTAAACTCGGTATTAAGATAAGCATTAAAGATCACTAACATGCAATGTTGAACCTTTTTATTATAGGTATTCTAAAGCGAAGAGGCTCGTAGCTCCTTCCGTAAGATGCGCAAGTATTCATGTTGAATTCGAAAGCAACCTGTTCAAGTACGAAGTCGCTACCACCTTATATTTATTTGAAAAACCTGGAGTATTTGAAACAATTCGTCATCCGCGACGCAGTAAATAAACCTACCTGACATGTAATAGATACACAGTCTGGTGGAGCTAGCATCCACTCGTCACGGACGAATTTATGGGCGTGATTCATATTTTCAATGAACGCTAACTGTTAGGAAAGTGAAAGTGGCAACAATAGCAGTGCGGCGCGCGAGTGCTGCACTACAAGTGTATCCGCTGAAGCCAGCTCTTACAAAGACAATATATTTTAGACACAGCAGCTAATTATCATTAACTGCTATTGAGACATTATTGTCGTGTTAACACCTGTTGGGCTATATTATTTAAACGACTATATTCTACAGTCAAGTGGATGCTACAATCCAATATCGCTATGCCATGCACATTCGTAATTTAGATTTCATGTTGATATTTAACCTTCGTTTTACATGAAGAACATTTTCACGGGGCGAGAGTATGGCGAGCTGTTGTTTAGCATCGATACATATATCGACTTGTTGCTGGGTTTCATTCTCTGTATTTGGGAGCAGCGGTAAGGTCAAGAAAACTCGGATGGATTTCGTGAAGGAGCACATGGCAAGAATACACTGATCTGAGAGAAACTGTTTAATCTGTATGGTTTCATCATATAGTGCGTTTTTAGCCTTGGGACCCTGTGTTCTTTGACAGCGGCGCCATGAGTAAAACATAATAAAACAAGTAAACAAGCAGCGGATACACGCCACATACAATATATGACATGTTAAGCTATAATTATGTATGCATGTTTAGTTCTCGTTGGTAACCATATAATTATGTTTGCTTTGCGTTCGATTTCCAGGTTGAGCAATGTTATTGAGATAACAGCTCGCCCCCAATTACGTGGGACAGAAAATGTAGGTATATAGGTATAAATATTTGGTTGAGTAGAATACATACTGCCTAACCTTTCGCGTATACAATCGTAAGTAGGTACAATTCAATAAGTAATAAAACAGTTCTCAGACGACAAGCAAACGCGTCGTCCGCACACAGATCCCACGAGCGCGCTTCTAGACAAAGGCCAGGCTTAGCAACAGTGTGTCGCATAAAAATTACAATACTGTGAAATAATTACTTTGAGAACTTATGAAAGGCCGTAAATATTGGTTATCATAGTATCCCTGCGTCTGACTGCAGAGGACAAAAATGCTTGTCTTTTGTACAATGCCACGAGCCATGAGAGACGGGAGCGCGGTGACCGTAAAACACACGACAAGTTGCTCCTACTGCTATCACTAGGCCACGAGGCTGAAGAGTTTGTATCTATCCCTTGCAGGTCAAGTTGATAGGTTACTCGGGCTAAGGTTTATGTTGGAGCAAGTTTATTTACTTCAAAGCAAATCCAGATTACAGAGACGCTAATCTGCTAAGGCAGTAAGGGGGTAGGTCTCCCCAAAGAGCCCAGTCCCTGTCTGTCGCCGGTAGTGGCAAGGGACAAATTTTTCAAAAAGCAAGCCGGTAGAAATAATCTTAGCTGTAACTGAGCTACTGGCAATTTTGTATGCAATCTCTCAATTTTAGATACAGAATTCCAAGCACATTACATTTTAGATAATCCATTTATTCACGCATATTATTTGTTAAGAGTCTAAATTTAAACATCTGCCACAGCCTTTCTTGCAGAGCAAGCTGGTAGGAATCGGGTTATAGGGACCCAGATAACGATACGGGTAAAATTTCGGACCGCTGTAAAATTACGTATACCCACTCAAAAAGCAGTCAGAGGCGGCTAACTTGGCCGCCGCAAAAAGGAAAACCCTAAACGTGTCACTAATAAAACATTAGCCGGGGTAATAACTTTTCCAAAGGAAACACGTAAGGTGATACCACTTTTGTTCAAAAAGGTTTTTAATTGAGGACCAGACATCCGGACTGTGTTTTTACATTTGTACAAGGGCAGCATCCTACTTTAAACAAAAAAAAGCTCCTAAAGGAGCTGCTTACAATTTTATTATACTTATACTACATAATAAAATGGTACCTACGTTAATCTAACTGTTTACTTTTGCGGTGCCAAAAGCTTGGGGGCTACATTCTCTAACTACTAGTGGCTGCTGTCACCGGAGGTGTGCACTGTGCAGTTAGTATTTCAGTTAAAATAAATACCTTTCGCGAGAGAGGGAAGTTCTCATAGGTGCACACTTCACAACGCCACTTGGAGCTCTCGCCAGCCGGCACTGAGCTTGTTGTCATCTGAAACATTGCGGCATACTATACAATATATCCAAAGGAGCCATCTCGAAGGGTCTGGGACTGTACGATCAGATATCAGATCAAAGATTTGCATAAAGAGGTGAAATTACTGTTCGCGCAGCACACTAGTGGACCAAGTTAAGAGGCGGAAGTTCAATTTTCCAGCGTATGATAACTACAATAACAAAAAAAAGGAACTTAAAAATTATTGAACTTAAAACCATAGAAAATCTATTTTTGATGTTCAGTGTGATGTAAGATACACAAAATTTTAGGTAGGTATGTATTGTTATTATAATAATAATAATTTATAAGCGTAATCTATGTATAAATAAAACAAAAGCAGCATAGAATCCTTTCCTGAAGCTACGTTTGCCGAGTAATGTTCTACCGAAACACTTGTGGCCCACGCTTGATACACTATATCCCATTAACTAAGTAGAGGAGAAGGAACGCAACTTTTTAGGGAGCTAACCTGAAAGTATGACTGACCACGGATATATTATATACGGTGAAGAACAAAACCTCGGTCACAAAGTACCCAGATTACCGATTAGTAATCGAGAGAAGCAGTCTCCTCTTCTCTAAAAATCACCTGCAGGAATGATAGCCAAGTCATACGGGAGCTGGTCGGTGCTGACACTTAATAAAGGTGATCTAAAATCACCACTAGAGGAAAGTTCTCAACTTCTCCAATTCTATTTTGATTAATTTCGTTGCGGGTTCCATGACATGATTGATATAAAAAAAAAAAAAAAAATAACTAAACTTTTCCTGCAACTTCACTAATGTAAGTTCTCGGTATGCTGTTGATCCTTTTAAACAGGAATGAGAGTGTGCGTGGGAGAGCGATAACTTCAGTGAAATATCACCTGCGACGGTGTAAGTAGCGAACGTAACGGCCATATGCTAGTGAAACTGTCTCGTCTAATTCGAGTGCCTAGATATGTACCAAGCAACACAAAGTATCTGTAATAAAAATAAATAAGTACGTAGTTAAAAATAGTTATAGGTGGAAATGAGTCACAGTCGCGTATGGAACGCTAGTTCTGAAATGACCGCCAGGTAATTTCTATTCGTTTACGTAAATTAAAGTGAGAACGGATTTATCTAAGTTCTACGAGTTTTCCCACTAACGAGTTTCAGAAGGCGAGTGTATGCCAGGGGGATAAAAAGAAAGGTTGTTAAGCCGCGTCCGCACGCTTGCCGCTTGCCGCAAACTCCAAACCTCTACAAACGTTTGGCTTGATTTGACAGACCACCACACGCTTGCGAGTGCTTGCGAGTGAGACATTGTGTTCTGAAGAAGCAAGCATGACGGACGTTGAGATTGCGGCAATATAATTTGGCTGAAGTTATTTTTATTATAAATACAAGTATTTTCTTGAAAGGAAACGAAAAATAAAAAAAATCTTCCTAAAGGTGACCATAAGAATTTCCTTCTTACTTTTCAGTTCCTTAACTGGCTTATTAAATACTAGCTTTTGCCCGCGGCTCCGCCCGCGTGGATATCGGTAATCGCGACCAAACATAGCCTATGTCCTTTCTTATGATCTAATCTACCTCTATACCAAATTTCATCAAAATCGGTGCAGTGCAGTGGTTTAGGCGTGAAAGCGTAACATACAGACAGGCTTTTATAATATTAGTATGGATATGGATATTAGTATGGATTGCACTAAGGCGACACCATGCATCAGCTACTTTTTTGTCCTTGTGATCAGTATTTCCCGGGTCCCAAATGCATGGTTCTGCCTGGTAACATTCCAGGAAGTTCAAAATGTTTTCATTTGACCATTTGAGCAGTCACTCATATTTGTACTCAAGACGACCCATACGTCTGTACGCCGCCAGTACACAATCGAGACTGAGTGTACGCAAACGTGTGGACGAGTCGCAAGCGCTTGCGGCAAATTCCTTTGATTTGTGACAAAAAAACCGACACTTGGCGGATCGGCAACAAGCGCTTGCAAACCTACACAAACCAAATCAAACGCCTTATGCTGGGTTTACACGCTTGCCAAACCTTGGCAAGTCTCGACAATCACAAGCGTGTAAAGAAGGCGTTTGGCTTGGCTTGCGTGAGCTTGTCGGCGCTTGCCGACAAGCTCACGCAAGCCTAATAATTTATTAAGTTTGCTCATGCTAAAAAAATAAAAACCGGCCAAGTGCGAGTCAGACTCGCCCATAAAGGGTTCCGCAGCATTAAGTAATATAATATAAAAATTCTTGTAGTTCATTAAATGTTTTGTTTTTAGAATTTTTTGAGTTAATTGAATGAGCCTAGTGGTATGGTTATTGGACTGCTGAGACGAGGTCTCGAGTTCGATCCCAGGTTTACCATCTCACACACCAATGACTTTTCGATGGTTTTCGAAATTATGTGTGTATTTATCGCAGGTATATAAGTGCCCGGTTAATGGCAATAGGCTCGCCATCTATTACATTGGGACCTAAACATAATTGGCGAAATGTGTGTGCTAGCACCTCTGCCTACCCCTTCGGGGAATACAGGGGTGAGTTTATGTTTATGTTATGTTAAATTGAATGAAAGGCGAAAATTGCGGTTTATGACGTATTAAAAAAACTACTTACTAGATCTCGTTCAAACCAATTTTCGTTGGAAGTTTGCATAGCAATGTATACCATTAGAAAAAAACCATGTTAGAAACCTCAATAGCATTTTTGAAGACCTATCTATAAATACCCCACAATGAAATGAGAATGAAAAAAATTTTTTTGACTTTCAGTTCTAAGTATGGGGACCCCCAAAATTGATTGCTTTTTTTCTATTTTTGTATGAAATTCTTAATGCAGTTCACAGAATACATCTACGTACCAAGTTTCAACAGAATAGGCCTTATAGTTTCAGAGAAAAGTGGCTGTACGGACGGACAGACAGACAGACAGACATGATGAATCTATAAGGGTTCTGTTTTTGCCATTTGGCTATGGAACCCTAAAAATGAGTGGCTGGTCGAATGAGGAGAGTCTTTCGTTTCTGGAGAAAGATGCAAATCATAGGTAAAGATAAGAAGAAACAAGCAGATGCATGGATTCGTCTTGTTAAACTTATCGGAAGGCCAGTGAAGCATTTAAAAATTAAAAAAGTACTTTTAGCTAGCACTTTCCTTTTGCTTGCATTTCAAATAAAAGTACGTTAAACCAAATGCAATTGCCGTGACAAGTTCGGTGTCTGCTATGCTTGGAGGTAGGTTGCAGACTGATCCATTCACAAGCGTGTAAACGCTTTCCAAACGCCAAACGAGATTAGTGATGCCTTGGGGCTGTTTGCCGTTTGCCAAGGCTTGGCAAGCGTGTAAACCCGGCATTATCCACACGTTTGAATTTGTGACGGCTTGTTTAGGTTTGGCAAGCGTGCGGACGCGGTTTTAAAATTATTGCTTTGTCAAGAAAATGTACCTACTTGTAACCTATGAAACCGCGTCCGCACGCTTGCCAAACCTAAACAAGCCGTCACAAATTCAAACGTGTGGATAAGGCGTTTGATTTGGTTTGTGTAGGTTTGCAAGCGCTTGTTGCCGATCCGCCAAGTGTCGGTTTTTTGTCACAAATCAAAGGAATTTGCCGCAAGCGCTTGCGACTCGTCCACACGTTTGCGTACACTCAGTCTCGATTGTGTACTGGCGGCGTACAGACGTATGGGTCGTCTTATGTACAAATATGAGTGACTGGTCAAATGGTCAAATGAAAACATTTTGAACTTCCTGGAATTTTACCAGGCAGAACCATGCATTTAGGACCCGGGAAATACTGATCACAAGGACAAAAAAAGTAGCTGATGCATGGTGTCGCCTTAGTGCAATCCATACTAATATCCATATCCATATCCATACTAATATTATAAATGCGAAAGCAACTCTGTCTGTCTGTCTGTCTGCCTGTCTGTCTGTATGTTACGCTTTCACGCCTAAACCACTGCACCGATTTTGATGAAATTTGGTATAGAGGTAGATTAGATCATAAGAAAGGACATAGGCTATGTTTGGTTGCGATAACCGATATCCACGCGGGCGGAGCCACGGGCAAAAGCTAGTATTTAATAAGCCAGTTAAGGAACTGAAAAGTAAGAAGGAAATTCTTATGGTCACCTTTAGGAAGATTTATTTTATTTTTCGTTTCCTTTCAAGAAAATACTTGTATTTATAATAAAAATAACTTCAGCCAAATTATATTGCCGCAATCTCAACGTCCGTCATGCTTGCTTCTTCAGAACACAGTGTCTCACTCGCAAGCACTCGCAAGCGTGTGGTGGTCTGTCAAATCAAGCCAAACGTTTGTAGAGGTTTGGAGTTTGTGGCAAGCGGCAAGCGTGCGGACGCGGCATAATATTTAGCAAGCGGAGCGATCTCGTGTGTTCCGCGTGTAGTGTATAGCTGAGATCTCGCTGGGACTGGACGCATTTAACAATGACGCAGGGGATGGAGCACGTGGGATGTACCACAGGTTGAGTCGGTACGGAAGGCCCGCACCGCGTCACTGCTTGCGGCTAAATTGCCCGTGGCAGGGGCCGGCGCCCGCACCGTGCATACGCATGACAGAGCGGACGGCCTTATCCTAGTTCTAGTGAGTGTTTCTGTGCCTAGTGCTCGGCCGCTGTATCTAGCTCCTAGACCTATTAGGTCATTGCTGTCTCCAATCTAATGTTTATTTCATCGAAAGTGGTCGGCAACAATGTTTTACGTTTTTTTTATGTACTCTACCAGAATATGTCGAAAACAAATCTCAATAATTAAGTAACAGGTACTATTAAATTTTTTGTTGTTTTTAAATCTAATAAGTCAGTATCTTAACCTTTTGGTGCGCTTCACCGAGACGTCTCGCGCGGGTCCGATAAGGCAAATAATGTGGGCGGCTACCAAACATATAGCGGCCATGAACACTTGCATGGTAGTGCTCGGTGATATTGTTGTCATCTCCATATATAAAATACTAGCTAATTATTCATTTTCGAATAATATAATGGGAATTTGCCCCATTTTGTTGACATTTATGTACACTGCCTCGCTCCCTTGAGAAGTATCCCTGAGATCAGTGCTTTCAACCAAACAAACAGCAAGCCCTTCACCTTTATAATATGAATTATAGATTTAGAATTCTGATCCTGTTCATCGCTGATGCCATGAGCGTGATGATAATAATTATGTATGTATAGTCTACTAGCTTTTGCCCGCGGCTCCGCCCGCGTCAATGTCGGTTATCGCGACCAAACATAGCCTATGTCTTTTCTCATGGTCTAATCAAATTTCATTAACATCAGTTCTGTGGTTTAGGCGTGAAAGCTTAACGTACAGATAGACAGACAGACAGACAGACAGACAGAGTTACTTTTACATTTATAATATTTGTATGGAGTATGGATTTTGGTACGTAGTAATGTAGCTTTCTAATGGTGTACAAATTTTGGAAATCAGACCAATAGTTTTTGTGTTACATGCAAACATTTCCTCTTTATAGATATAGATAGATATTATGTACCTATGGCATAATGCTGCCTTGAGTCCTCACTGCTCTTGAATTACTTCTACTTTAATTGTATAATCCGCTCGCTTGGAATACACCGGTCTACAAAATTTTTGCGCACGGGTTATACATACCTAATTTTTATTCCTTTTATACCTAGAAATAAGAAAAATAACAAAAAATAGTTCTGAATTTGTTTTTTTGTGTGAAAAACGGAAAATTCAAATAAATGAAAATACATACAAAATAGACCGAGATGATTTATTAAAAGATACCAAACATCCATTTATGGTTCATTCTTACAATAGAAATTTTAAAATAAGGTCCAAACGTTTAAAAATGAACAGTTTTACTTTTGAAATCTTCAGAGTTGATGAGGTGTGGTAGTTTTAGCTCAGATTCAAGAACAAATTCAGAAGGTACGGATACAGATGAACTTCTTGATGGAAAGCTGCCTTGAGAGAGTACTTGATTTTCCAACACAGGCGGATTAGGTACAGGATTTCTATCTGTATGTGGTATTGGAGCGGATGTCGATGGTAGATCAGGATAAGATGTTTTCTTTGAATTTTTACCTTTGAGTGGCTTTACAATGCAAAAACTGTTATTGATCACTGGTATACTGTGAGATGATCACTGGGTTCCCTCCAAATTCTGGGCACTGCAAACTTGATTTGTCTTTTTTCACCTCGGTACCAGCCTACAATAAAACGTAACGTATTACCTAATTAATGTCTTATAAAATAGTTAATAAAAAAAGAGAAAATATACTCACCGTCCAGAATGTATCTGCAAGAGTTACATGACACATGAGGAGTCCATTTTTTGTCTTGATTTTTAACAGGTAGATTAAAGTAAGCTTGATATGCCTCGCAAATCTTTAAATTTGTACTCAAATCATATTTTTTCTCTCTTACTTTAATAAATTCGCCGCAAATATAGCAAAACGAGTCAGCGTTTCGTTTACAACTTCTAGAAGCCATTTTAGATGGGTTATACAGCGAAAAAAAAACAAAACACGTTATTCCTGTGCAATGCAAACACATACTACTGTACACAACGAGCGACCCAAGAAACACTGCCCCCCACCCTCTAACCTCTCTTCGACAACGATAGCGCGCAAAGACCGACATTAATCAGGCGTGAAAATAAAAAAAGCTATAACTTCTTAAAAAGCAAATATTTTTATTCTGTAATCGCAATTTTTTATATAGATTTGCTTATATAATCAAAATATATTAGGTAAAACCCATGCGCAAAAAAAAAAATTTTTTTTGTTGACCGGTGATATCTACAGACTACTACACAAAGCACATTATCAACAAAGCAGGCGGCTTGAATACAATGAAACAAAAACAATTGGTGTGCATGACAGCGTTCAACACTTGCATCAGTCAATGTTTTATTGGCATATAGTGTTAGGAAAATCATTTAGGTGAGAAAATTTATTCAGTTACTTCTGGTCAAAATAGTTTAAAGCCCATTAGTATAGACGTCAGGCTTAATTCATGGCTGGCTGTCTGAGCCAGCCAGAGCAATAGAGAGACTCATACAGGTTGTGCAAAGTCAGTGGATCTGGTCTGATATAAACCCCACTTTGTCAAGCCTGGTCAGGATCTGACACATTACTCCAAAGTCATACTGCAATTCTTGGCAATAGGTTTGCTGAGAGAAGTTCTACTTTAGACACTTGCCTAAAGTCTTTCAGTTTGACTCCAGTGAAATCCTTTTAAGCCGTTTCCATCTTTAAACAATCATAGTCAAAACAACACACCACCTCTGCATTCTTCTACTCAAATGCATGTAACATTTTGTCAAAACAATATTATGCATGCTGGCAGGTAAGATCCATATTTAATATTATCAATGCGAAAGTAACTCTCTCTGTCTGTCTGGCTCTATGTTACGCTTGCACACCTAAACCAAGTAACTGATTTTGATCAAATTTGGTATAGGGGTAGATTAGACAATGAGAAAGGACTTAGGCTATGTTTGGTCGCGATAACCGACATCCACAGGGGCGAAGCTGCGGGCAAAAGCTAGTAGTAAATATACGCTGATCTATCAATGAAGAAAGAAAACTGCATTTGGTGGGCGGCACCATGAGGTATTCACCAAAGAAATGAACACTACTTGGCTAGACTTGGTCTTTTGAACTTAAGTAACTGGCTTTCAGAGCTAAGCGATCCTACTATCTTACTACTTTTATAATATTATAAATCTGAAAGTTTGTGTGTTAATCACACTCAAATGGCTGTACTGATCTGGCTGCCATAAATACATATTGAATAATAAGTTTATATCAATTAAACATCTGCACTGAGTAACAAATGGGTGTGCACTCCCAGACCCCCACTCAACCTTAGCATGAAAAGCTTTAAAACTATATGACTAATGTGTACAAATATGAACTCTGTAACTGATAACATTGTACTTCTTCAAATTGCAGCTTTGAAGCCATGCTTTTTTCCATTTTTTTGAAAAGACGAACATTGTTTTGTTCAGTAAACATTCTTGATTCATATAAAACCATGTGTATTCAAAACATGATTGCGACAATAGTAAACCACAAGTCTCTGTCATTCCTAATCAGTTACTGTGGGTCATAATATGTTGGTGGTCAACAAAGCAAGAGGTGGTCACCTGGGTGATGCTCGTCTGTGACACATTGGTGCAGGCGTCGTGCAGGTCGGGCGGCGCGGGGGCGCCGGGCTCGCGGTCCAGCGGCGCGGGCTTCGTGCTCCCGTCATTCTGCACCTCCTCACTCATTGTACCATCAATTATAACATTGAGAAACAACTTCACTCGCTACACTTCACGGTTCACTACTATGAGGTTCTCATCATACGAGATACTATAATATTCCTCGGCTCGTGTTTACACAGGTGTATTTTGTACACGCCGTCGACTGTAGTTTCAGTGCGCCTCTAGACTGTTTCCTGCGACCTAAAAAGTTAGGAATTTGCTATAGAATGACGAGGACGAATAGCGCAACGTCTAATCGCACATTGTGAAATAGAAAGGAGTGCATAATTTCACTTCAACAATTTCTTATTAGTTTAATTGACAGTACGCGACACTTCACCACTAAATGCAAAATTTATTTAATATAGTTCCGAGGTTGTTGATACGAAACTTGGCATCGTTCTGCTTAGGTATTTGGCGTCGTTACACAACATAAAACATCAAGAGTAGCGATGGCATAAGGTCAAGACTACTAGACCGATACGATTTACTCACTCGGTTCTGATGATGTGCTGATAGAATTGCAACGGTATTGCTCGTGAAACTTGCCAAACGATGGATAAAACAAACCTGGGGGAGACGGAAGAAAACATAAAAGAAACAATGGGGATAGAGGCAATTATGTTTATACGGTATTTTGACAATTTTTGTGTCAATTTTGGTGTCATACATTGAAACGAGATGGCATGGCTCACCTAACGTGTGTCAAATTGCAAAGAAAAGCGATACGATTGGTCGCTGGGTACAAATTTTCTAAATTTCAGTGATTTTCCGCCAATAGAAAATAGCGCGTCAATAAATGGCCAATCAAAAATAAGATTTATTTCAAAATGGCTACCCTGATGAAAGGATAAACTCTTTTGTCTTTGGATTTATGCTCCATGGCTCCAATTCAAAAACTATTTTTACTTCTTTTGAATGTTTTCAAACCTTTTGTAGATAGAAAATAATCTTTATTTTTTCAGTTCACCAATGACAAAACGAAATTGTCATTTGCATGAGTAAATGACAAAATTTTGGTAAGATTTTAATCCGCATGTATACAAAAAAATTGTTTTTGAATCCGAGTTTGAATTATTTATAATGCTTTAGTATAAGTTTAAAATACATTATATGATTTCGGATGAATTTTAGAGGTATTTTGTCGAAAAGTTCCTTGAGATCTTCATCTTCAAGGAAAAGCTTAACTCAATCAGAAACAATTTCCAAATTGCAAAGTGAAATCGAGTCGCTCAAGCAAACAATCGATTCTCTCAAAGTTTCTGTGGAAAGTCGAGACGCAGCTATCGGTACGTTAGCCCGCGAAAAGGAAAAAATATATGTTGAGTTGAAAAGTGCACAAAGAACTAACAGAAACCTACACCAGCAGCTTATAGATGAAAGGTATTTTATGTTTTTCTCCTGAAATAATATCCATTCTTTGTGTAAAATGTTTCAATAAAAAATATTCAATCTATTGATTGATTCGTTTTTTAGGGACATTCATTCTAAGGAAAAAGAGTTTCTGATAAACGAGATTAGGAGACTTTCAAAACAAACTGAATCCGAGATGAAGTGTTCACAAATTATGGATGTTAGTATTTTTTTTCTTTATGGACAGTAACGTCGCTAGAATAGAAAGCATGATGTAGAAACGTGTGTTCTCTGACCTTATTTTGTAAGGAAGTGATGAAATGTAGTGAAAAGAGGAGGTGGAAAAAGGAAGAGAGAGGTTACTACTTACTACACTATCCGATTTTGATACTTTCCATAAATCACACGTCGACGGGACGGAAGTTTTGTGTAGCGAAACGAGTAAATATTAATTCATCAATATCACAGACGAGCCTGACTCGTCGGTTTTTATAACAATACCGTGGATGTTGTTGTGATACACTGACTGGCGACCCACTGCTGGCAGCCCTAAAACCGTAGTTTTACACGTACGGCATTTAGGGGCTCTAGGTACCTATAAGTACCCATGCGACCATCCAAAGCGGCGAGGCTGGAGTAGACTTGGCGAAATTAAGTGTGAAGTTCAACACCGATAGTGATGGGGATGCACTGTGTAGGTTTTTCACAGGACCTCAAAATAAACATCCGAAGCTTTCACATCGGAGTCCGGGGCCAACTTTTAAATGCGGTCTACTGCAGTTTTCGCTGAACTTCGGTATTTCCGTGAACCTGACCTGACTTCCACAATCCATTGGCGATATCGAAGCATTGTAGTTAGACCAGTGTTGTTGTACCTATTTTTTAAGGCGCCATCAACCCGTAACGACTCCCATAGATTTTAATGATGTCGGTAGGTATTACAGGCTGTAATTTACAGCATAGCCATATCTGATTGTTTTGTTTAGGGTCACGAAGATCACTATAAACATTTATTCGATGACTTAAAGGCTAAGGATGAAGTGATTTACAATATTGGAGCAAAGTATTTGAAAATTAAATCAAGCAAGGTGACGCTTCAAAAAAAGTTTGAAAAATTACAAGTTCAAAACAATAAGGTACCTTTATTGACCTTTATTTTTCAGTTTCACTACTTCTAAGACTTCTTCTCTCAAACTCTATCTTGTAAAATTATGTCTCTTCTACTGCGCCGAGCCGTTGAGGAGCGTCATTCTCTTGAGCTACACAGAAGTCCAAACCAGTAGGTACCTAATAATAAAACAGTAATAAATGTAATAATAATCAATTTGTTTCACAGACATGCGAGAAAATTATTTTTCTATTGCAAGACAACCGGAAAACTTTAGATATCCTTTTGGATAATTTACTTACGAGTTCTACGGTGTCACCGAACAGTAAAAAATATTTGAGTCTATTACAAATAAATGCTAACCTGCACTATGAAAACACACAACTTAAAATTTATCAATCTGTGAAAGACCCCACCGAAGTACAACATCAAGAATCTAGTAACGCTCACGAACAATCTGACAAAACCGTTTCTATAGAGCGCGCCGAGAATAAGCAAGCCAAGCCTGGAATGATAGCAGACGAGAAATTTAAAAACGCTAATGAAAGGATGTTAGAAGGTCGTCGCCCAAATCATTTCAAATTAAAATCGGTCCCTAATCACAATGGTCCAGAACATAGAAGTTTTAAACACGTCCATCGGAAATTATCACCTAATAGCCACAGCAGTTTTTATAGGTCTGCGTCAGACTCTTGTATTGTAAGAAGGAATTTAAGTGAATTGTTGAATTATTAGTAACATATTAAAGAAAACCATATACTTACTTAAAGCAGTTTATTTTAAGCAGTGTGGTGGTGTCGAACTGTGTTTCCCAGATGATAGACTGAATACCGTGAGGTGAAGAGTCCGTAAAGCTACTACGTACATACGTACGTAGTAGCTTTACGGACTCTCTCTGGCATACGCCAGTGATGATCAGTTGTGTATGCGGAAGCATTTTAGACATTTGGAAGATTCAGATTAGGTAAAGGCTGAATTTAAAAAACATACACCCGGCGGGCTTGCATGAAAGACTAAACCATTGATCAGTAGGTTACTGTTGTACATGCTCGTTTTTTTGCCGTAAAAATTCACGGTGAATTCGCTGTGTGTAGGCTCGGCACTGTCGTCAGTGCTGTATGCAATGGAGCACTGAGGAAGCTTGTTGACAGCTACGGCGCATATGGCGACGATGGTGCCGTGCCGTAACGTCGCGGTGTCTGTGAACAAGCTTCCGCAGTGCTCCATACGACACTGACGACCACGGCGAATTAACCGTGAATTTTTACGGCAAAAACACATTTGTGTACAACTGGCATAAGTGTTAAAAATGTGTAAGTATAGCTGAAGATGGCTGACTTTAAACTCTTTGGATGTCTCTGCCTGCTCCGGAGCCCGGAGGAGAAAAGGCGTACATTGAGTATTATTAAATCGCGAGATATTTAAGGCCCTGGCGCATGCGAATTGCTTTTTAATAATATATGCTGGTGAATTTGAGATTTTCCACCAACGCCGCTGTAGCACCCCGTGCTATCTTTAAAATATATCCCAACCCCAATACATCCAAGAAACTGTGTAGTTACTGCGCGTATAGTGCACATTTTAGGTCCACGGTATATATATGGGTGATTCGTAACTTGGTTACGTCCATGCTTGGTTATTCCTGTAAAAAACTATTTTGTCCATAAACCCTTAAAAGTGCTTTGTTTGATCTTTTGGAAATAGAAATGCGCGACGGGATTACCCAGCGCACGTAAAATAGTTTTTCTGTGACACACGGAAATGTCGAGCATATTATCTACATTATATTTTATAAACGAAACTGAAGATTTCAGAACGTTTGGAGGTGTCTATGAAACCAGTGTGGCCCACCTAATCTCATTTTCCCAACTATTAGGGAAGCTCTCAGTCTCACTAGGAAAGCTTTACCCCTCCACACCGATTCCTCCTATAATATCCTACTTCCTACTAACTAAATTTATTAATGTGATTGAGTTGAAGAGAGATTTAATAGTAATTAATTGTAGCACTGTATCCTGCTAACTGTACCATTGGCATAATACTGTAATATCTGTTAAGTTTATGGGTGTTAGTTTGTTACTGACATCCTGAAATAAATAAAAAACGGAAAACCTGTCGCGGTATGAATTCAATAATTAATTGAACTTTTCTTGGATTATTGCATTTAGATAAACTCTAAGTATTCTTTGCAGTTACAAAATAAATAGAGAACATGACTGCTGCAACTATACTTAATCATTGACATAATTGTTATAATTTTATTCCTACAACATCTTTATAATAGAATATCTTGACTTGTAATCATTATCTTGCATAGTTGCACTTTATGGGTGGTGGGGATCAGGGAGAATGAAATGGGTGTGTGAACCAATGCCAATTCAGATTATTCAGAAATTATTATTGGCAACATTGGTGTCCAGATTTGTGTGTGCCGGCAACGCACGTGAACGTGTCGCAAAAATCTCAATAAATTAGTGAAATCACCATGTCGGACGAATATTTCTATGGTACGTATTAATCTTGATATAAGTCTTTGTCATATAAAAATAGTATTTATAGATTTGTAATAGTACTTTATCATCAAATATGATTACAACTTAGCGTCAAGCTTTGACACCCGGCACTCGCCATTTTATTTCACAATTTGTATAAATAGTGAATAAGTGTGTAATTCTTCGTTTGTGTATATGATATGGATCTAAAATACCTTATGATATTTCTTGATATGAAATAATCATCATAAATCTAAAGTTTGTAACCGACTTGCCGCCATTTTCGATCGAGGATAAGCAATGGCCTGTTGTTTCTTAGGATACGACGATTTTATAGCATATTCACATTTCTGCGTAAAGGCTGATACCTTCTATTGATTTTTTTCGCCTACGCATTGTGCGTTGCAAATGTGCGAGTCAGTGGTAGTTGGGCGCGCAATTTGAATTTGCGGCGTCCAAGCCGCTGCAGTTTACAGGACGTTGGTTCGTGACAGCGATAAACAGTTCAACAAACCGGTACCAACAGCGCGAACCGACGCGGTTGTTTTGTTTATAATGATACCGCTACCGACTACTATCCTGCATTTCGAGGTTATGATGACAAATTAATTAACACGAGTTGTGATGCGCGATGGTCGACTACAGCTTGCAACAATCCTTATATTAACGGTCAATTGAAATCATTTCAGGTGTTACCCTGTCTTCTTCACACCAGTCTGAGACATGGGATCCAGAAGCGAAAGCGGAGTACCCCCGCAGCAACAAACTACTCATACGCCAGGCACTATTGGGCCCTGATGCTAAAGCAGACGAACTCAATGTAGTTCAGGTATGGTCCTACTGAAGAATATTACTTATTGTTCTTAACAGGGTTTCTTTGAGAGAAGTTCACCGAACTGGCAGATTATTTGAAATTAAATTAAAATAACTGTTAAGTATGGCCTATTATATGTCTCATCTATTTATGTGTAATGTGCTGATATGATGATAAACATTACTATTTGTAACTTTGATGGGCATGTGACGTCGTTCTGACTGATACATTGCCTGCTTGTGATAGCTTGAGGCATTTGTCTGATCTGCACATTACAAAACACATGGCATGATAACTATGGAGACACTTGATGACATGTTGCTAAAGCAACATAAATCCAACTATGGATAAAATGGCCAAATGGGGAATTTGCATATGATTCAAATATTGGCTATTTTTTTTTATATGTGGTGTTTTGTTTTAGAGTTACTTACATGTTGATATTTTCAAATATAATTATGATTTGATTAAGAAAATAATTATAGAAAAGCGCGTAAGTTGAGAGGGAAATTCAAA
Organism: Eilema sororculum; assembly: GCA_914829495.1. Taxonomy (NCBI): domain Eukaryota; kingdom Metazoa; phylum Arthropoda; class Insecta; order Lepidoptera; family Erebidae; genus Eilema; species Eilema sororculum. Next base: position 447,529 of record OU618554.1, read on the forward strand.
CGAGTCAAAACGCATCATTATTGGTTAAAAATTCTGGCCAATAGCGTTCAGATTTGGAAGAACCACTGTCGTCATACATTATGATAAAAAATGCTGGCTCCAGACGTCTAGTGCATAATTTTGTCAATAATTGTCCTGTTGCATTATTTAAATGAAGTAAAACACAAAACACTTATAGCTTTCAGGTCAAAACACTTTATCTCAGCTGTCAACTACATCACTTAGTTGACAGCTGAGATAAAGTGTAGTTTATTAGTAATTTATTTGTTCGTACATTGCCCTTACGACAAGCGCGCCAATATGGCGGTCGTTTGAAAAGCTAATATCAGCCTACTATTTTAAAACTCTTTTTACATCCAAATGTTGTTTGTATGACACCATTTATTTTTTTATATTTATATTTAATAGTGTAATTATTCATTTAAAAATATAAAGAATAACATGTATATTCCGTATTGCAACAATACTCAAGAACTTGCTATATGAAAATCTAAGTGACTCATTATTGTTTTTCTTAATAACAACTTTAGACATATTAACTTGTATTTACTATTATTATCACTTTTGTCACAAAATCTTTTTTATTGTATTACCAACGAGTTTTATATGCTTAAATGCACCATGTTTTAAGATTCTGAAATAATTTACATGATTCTAAATAGGTTAATTTTTCAAAATTTCAAAAGCAGACTCAACCACTATTTAAAGAACGAACTATCCTCAAACAGTGACAATTTTATGACACCATAAGTGAACGGAACTGTGAACATTAACAAGTGCTGTGATATGCACCCATCAGCTTTTAGCTGCTAGTGCATGACTAATAATAATAAAAAATAAAAGTGTTATTACTTTTTAATTTCTTTAAATAAGACTACTAGTGCTATCTATTAATCGTTGAGACATACTAAAGTATTTTCTTAGCGTTCATACCCCTTGTCAGAATACATAACTAACAATAAAGTATTTCTATGCTACATACATACATACATAGTTATATATCTGCTATCCCAGAATAGTTAGGCAGCCATTTATTCAGTCCTATGTATTAGAGAGGTGAGCCTATTGCAGATCACCAGCTATAATCTACATAACTAAATTGGAAATTGCAAAAGTTACTGTTATGCTTTCATAGCTAAAGTACTGAACTGATATTGATGTAGCTTTTTTATTTTAATGATTTAATTGTGATGAGTGTACATGATGATGTTTAGAACCTATACTAAGACTAAACCATTTTAAATGAAGCAATTGGATTCAAGTTTAGTTTTTTATTGTTATCGAAATTGTCAATATTGATACTATATTCTGATTGATATTTTCACATGTAATGTATTCTAGCACTTGCAAGAATAAGTAGAGACAAATTATGATATCACTTGAATTACCAGGCTCATAAACAGCACTATGTTGCACATTTTGTTTACCTGCTTTCGTTTGTTAATGCTAATATTTGTTGTGCAGGTTGAAACCATGTCTCTCCAAGAGTCGATCAAGATCCCAGTAGCGGTACTGAAGGCAGGAGAACAGAGACACGCGCGTCTTGATATTGAGTTCCCAGATGCGCCGGTCACATTCACTCTTGTACAGGTAAGGACCACTCTCCCACCAGAACTACTAGCAAATAAGAATTAGTTTCTAAAAGCAAAATGATGAAATAACTAGTACCATTGGTAGCACTGATAGGGGTGCAGCGTCGTTCTGACTGCGGCACTACCTGCCTGTGATTGCTCGAGGCATTTGTCTGATTTTTTATAACTAATCTTTTCTAGAAAAATACTATTTCTGCAGCTATTTAACATGTACATGGTTTTCTGTCATGTCTCTAGGGCTCAGGACCAGTCCACTTGATTGGTCAACATCTGCTAGGTGCCCTAGTTGAGGAGTTTGAAGATATGGAGGAGATGGAAGAAGAGATGCTCGATGAGGAGGAAGGCGATGATTCTCAGTTCAAAGTGAGTTCTGGAATAAATTGCATTGTAGTGTACTTGGTTATGTCAATTTTTATTGTAAATTTATATCTTCTTGCCAACACAACGTCAAGCATGGTTTGTGTAGCATATAATAGTCTCACTAATATCTTAATATGATGAAATAAATACAGTAGATTGCTGAATTTCCAGGAAGATGAACATAAAAGGAAAACATCAGCAAGCAAGCGCAAGCCGAATGAGGTACTGAAAACCTTCAACTAATTCCAAATTACATACGACAGGTTCCAAACAGGCTCTACAGAGGGAAAAGGACCTGATGCCCAGCTATTAAACAATGACGGTCTAGTCGCACTTTACCACTCGGGAGCTTGCAAACTCCATTATCAGTTCTGTCATTTTTATACAACTGGGCTCGCAAACACAAAATTATTTGCTCACACCATGTTCTAATTATATTGGCTGTTGGTTTTCTGTACTCATTCCATGTCCCTTTACCTTCTGATAGCACTGATCATTTAGTGAAAAAGGCTCTCATGCGCGAGTGTTGACAAGCTCTCGTTCCTCGGAGAGAGAGCCTTCTTTGCTATATGATAAACGGTTTTTACACTTCAATAGTCATGGAGAGCACACATGTACATAGATTTATAATGATCGACCGGCCTTACAGGACGAAGATGATGAGGACGGCGAGCCCAAGGGCAAGAAGTCGAAAATGTCAAACAACGCCAAAGGCAAGGCTCCGTCTCCGAAGAAGAACGCCAAGAAGTGAAGCGGAGGAGCGGGCCGCGCCGCCGCCGCCGCCGGCAGCGCCTGGCCAGTGCCCCGCTGGCGGCGGCGGCGGCGGCGGCGGAGTACTGCATAGTGTGGTAATTCAGTCTAAGTTAGCATTGTATTGTATCGACGTGAGCGTGGCTGGGAGAGAGCGAGTGTGAGTGTGCGTGATAGTTACTAGGCCGCAGGTCGCGCCGGCCCCGGCCGGTCTCCGGCGATCGAGTGTGATTACACTTTATATTTTTTGTATTTTGTTTTTCTAAACTAAATTTCCATTCCTTACTGTGGTATAGTGTTATGGATGTCGTTTAATATTAAAGTAAGTCTTAAATTCACGGATTTATTTTTAAGTTCAGACATAATTAAGCATAATCAGTGTACTTTAAACATTGATAATTTTGTATGAAGTATAGCTACCGGTCGACATGTCATTGAATTTGTTAACGATTTCTTATTTCAGAATGAAAAACTGATAATCTATTATAGTTTGTTTGTACATATACATTATAAAAGCATAAGAGCGGTAACAATAAAGTAAAGCATTTCTAAACATACCTACTCTTTTATTTATCTCTGAAGGGTCACCTGAACTAGTGGTACTTGCCAATGGCTGAGCTATCCCTTAGGATTTGGTTGGAGCGCAGATGGACACACTTTGAGTGATCAAGATGACTGCCAAACTCCTTTTAAAATAGAATCTGACTAGTGACGGCTGCTCCGCGGTCACTACTGAAGGTGATTGTGATGCACGTTCGGTTTGGTTTGGCAGAGAAAGAGATCTTGTTCATTCATATAACATGGTTCATTATGAGGATGACGAATCATTAGCATTTCTGGTGTACCGCCTGGAAATGGCACAGTGTATCATCGTCCACATAAAGACATTAGTCCTGATGGCTGATTGCATCCGAGGGCACCGTGGCCTCGGAGCTCAGGGTCCGCCTTCCGGCTCTTCCTTCCACTTCGCACTGTCTTGGGCGTCCAAAGTAGTGAGACCTTTAGCACGCATGTCACCCTCCACGACGCCAAGCCAGCACTTCTTGGGCCTACCCCTTTTACCTAGACCCGGTGGGGGCGCCATTGCCGGGCATTTTTAACCCACGTTGGGCGGTTACTGCAAGACGTGCCGCACCAGCGGAGGCGGCTTCTGCATTTTATCTACGATGTCACATGAAGGCTGCCGTGGATGCGAGAGTTCCTCACGCGATCTTTACGGGTAACTCCACATATCCACCGCAAGCATTTTCGTCTCCGTGGCACGCAACATCTGCTTGTGTCGCTTCAACGGCGGCCACGCCCCACAGCCGTGTAAAAGGACAGGTCTAATGATCGTTTAATAGACCTGCCTGCCCCTTCAGCCTAACTGGCATTTTAGCATGGTATGTGACGCCAGTCATTTTCCGCCACTTCGCCCACGCGGCAGCAATACGTGCCTTGACGTCGTCGACGATGACACCAGAAACGTGAAGTTCCCAGGTAGGTACCTACTTAACCTGATCCGTGCGCTCGACCGTCGCCTATGCGTACGGGTGTGGGATCTAATGAGTTTAGAAGAGAAAGAAAGAAAAAATATTTATTCACTGACGTTTATGATACCTACACTGTATAATAACACGCCAGCCAAAAAGGTTCAGGTTCAGCATTTTTTAGTTATAGTTTAAATGCCAAGTATTCTGTCTTCGCATTTAGCTTCAGACCGCCGTTCTCAAGCTCCTCCTTCCACACACTTTCAAACGTCTCACCAATCTGTTCCTGTCTGCATCCATCAGCGCAAAGTCATCAACATACCAGCATACATAAGCAACCATGGGAGGCTGCTCATGTAAGTCTGCTGTCCGACAAAACGTCTAATACCGAGCTGAACAGGTAGAAGTACGGATCCTTGGTGTACCCCGACGGTTGATGGGGAAGGTTTTCGTGTCGCCAACAGCGGTTTATTCCGGGACGTCCGAACCACGGAACCGGTACAGTGCATACATGGTTCCAATTTTAATATCCATGTGTTGTATCAATCTCGTTAAAGTACCTATGCCAAATTCTAGCACTCGTATTACAAACTAATGACACACATCTTCGGATGGGTTGTAGAAAAATCAAAGGGCTTACCAATATGTACATAGTGGGAATCGAACCCGTGAGTTCCGACATAGCCTCGCCACCCAATACGGTCGTCTCAGCGCATATGCAAGAGTTCCTGGGTTGGATTAAAGGGTTTATTAGGAAATTATCAAACCGCATTAAACTTGCACTTATAGTCCAGTCTTGATTTAACTTTTCGGGGCAAAAACCCACACCAACTGCGCTCGCTGACCTCAATCCTCACAGAGAGCAGCGACCGGCGACGTCAAACTTCTTACGTAGTTCTTCCTTCGTCTTCAAATTACTGATCTTTTTCTACCGTAGAAAAGAGTCAAAATGGTTTGTAATATTTGACCTCAAAAAGCTACTGCGCTTTCAGTGGGGACTGACCCTAACTCCGAGAGAAAAGCCAGCGCCACAGCCTTGTCTGTTTCAGCTTGCAGGCTAAGGTTAGGGCCCATGTACATGATCACAATATAATATACTTTGAAGATAAAATAGTCATTGTGATTACTGGCAAATAAAAAACAGTAGGAATTTATAATATTATTTTCATCTAGGCTTATCTAATCTAATACCTTAGATCTCGACATACAATATTGAGATATTGAGACTTGTTTGAACATAAATATTCAGAATGAGTATTCTGAATATTTATGTTCAAACAAGTCAAGTATTTCAATGCTATATTGGACAGTGTTTTTCGAGAAGGCCCTGGATAATGTCACTTTCTGTCCAACAATGCTTGCAATATTCTATTTCTTTCTCGTTGTATGCTGTTAGATTCCTCCACCGACCGCACCAGTGTCTCAAAGCTGTCATCTTCTTTTTTGTTTTGAACCTCTTCCACCACTCGTTTTATTTCCGTCATTGTGATATGGTCGAGGCTTACATCATTGCTTAAATTACTTGAACTTCCTGCAGGTTCGTCAAAGATTTTTTCGAAATATGAATAATATGGCCAATTATTGGTCTTCCCAGTTTCCTTTTTCTTCTCAGCCAGTCTGAGGTATGTTTGTTTCAAGTTGCGGAACTTACGATCACATTCTTCTGAAGATAAGCCAATTTTGGGTGCTAGCAACCTCCACACATTTTTCTTTTTCACCAAAGGATCTTTGAATCGTTCTTTGTTGTCTACATAGAATGTTAGCAGTTGCTTCACATAATTCTCCTGAGAGTTATGCCCCAGCTTGTGTGACAGTGCGTCAGGGCTGTAGAAAGGTGGTGCTCCATATATTGCTTCAAAATCTTTGTAATATCGCCATTTTGTCACACATCTGCCTGAATCTTCCTTCATTTTTAATCTAATATAAGTTTGTTTCAAATTGCGAAATTTCTTGTCACAGTCTGTGGGGTCTTCTCCCACAGACTCCGATATCTCCTTCCACAGCTCTTTCTTCTGAAATCTCGGATTTTTGAATTTGTCTGCTATTTGCATGTATGCATCTATCAATAACCGCGTTTTAGTTTTGTCCCAGGGCCCTATGCTGGGAGTATAATTATAAAATATTCTCTCAAAGTACTGGTGGTACGGCCACTTTATTGGTTTTCCAGTTTCCCTGCTTCTATCTTGCCAGTTGAAGTATGCTCTTTTCAAGTTCTTGAACTTGTGATAACAGTTGTATTCAGTAGTGCCCAACTGGAAGGCTATCTCTCTCCAAATGTCCTTCTGCAGATAGTCTGGACTCCTAAACTTGCTTAGATTTTCAATGTAAAGCATAAGTAATCTCCTCACCTTGTGTTCCTCCCAAGGTTCAAGAACTGACACTGGAAGAGTTTTACATTCCTTAAAAACTTCCTCACATGTATTATAATGCACCCATTTGATATCCTTCCCCAACCTTTTCTTCTTCAAGAGTCTTACATAGGTTCGTCGGAGATTTCTGTACTTTTTACTACACTCCTCAAAGGTTGTTCCCAGATGAGCTGCAATTTCACTCCAAAGAGATTTGTCTTTAAAAGCATTCCTATATCTATTGTCTAAACATAGTTTAAGAAGCAATTTTACTTTGTTTCTGTCCCAGAAATTGTCTTCATCTTTGGTTCTGGGGACTTCTTTATCACAGGTCTCTACGATGGCGGGCTGCACCACTACAGGTGCTTCATTGATCTGAATGTACTGTCTGTCACCCGTGTCAACAATATATCTTGCTTCTTGTCCTGCAACTGGTTTAAAAAACGTTATTTATAATATTAACAAAACATTACTGGATACATATTATGTTAGTCCTAACAATACACAGTAAAACAATATTTTTCAGTAAATTTTGTGAAATTGTGTGAATTAAATTTGTATTACAAGACTTCAAATAGTACTATTGTTGTAATTTGCCTTACTCTGTTTTAAACGTGTTTTATGAACTTACTCTGAGGATTCTGAATGGTGAAGTTATTGCTGCTGAAGATGACATTGCTTTGATCTTCTCGGAGTACAAACCAATAGCTTTGATTGTGGGGATTGCTTATATCCATTTTGAAGTCATGAATTGTTGTTGTCACGAATTTCACAGTCAAAAAATTGTGTGTAACACCGGGAATATTTTTTTAAATCCAAGAATATGGTGAGGTCTACATGCCGCCGGTCCGTACGTAGGAATTAGGAAATTAAACACAAATAAATAAATAATAAACATAAAATAACGCGCTGTCAACTGTCAATTCAATTTGTTTGTCTGACCCACAGGGTGGCCCTATTCAACATAATAATATACAAATTTTAGTTATACATATATGAGGCAAACATGAGACAGACCATGAAACATCACTTGGTCTCTTTTTTTCTAATATACAGTTTTGCCTGTAAAAAAGAGACAAAACATTTAAGTTATTTCTCATTTGGGAAAATGAGTGTATAGATTTGACAGCGTGCCGAGTTTTGGCACAATCCATGAATGATTTGTTACACTCATTCATTACTTTACTCTACACGAAACTACAAGAAGCATAATAGTGATGTACTCCAACAAATGATTTGTCGACGAAAATACTCTTTTTTCACATAATAGTACAAATTAACTAATAGCTGGTACAGATAACTCACTGTCTGGAAAATCAACAATCTAACTCAGTTAAGTTCCTTAAGTTAGGGAGATTAACCTCTGCATACCTACAAATTTGTCGGCCTACGGTTATTATTATTTTCTTACTTCGCAGTCGCTCGGCCACAGCCCGCCAAAAATAGCCTAGTGGAGATCGCCGAAGATTTGTGTTAAAACAAATATTGATGCGTATACAGAGAGTATCACGCAATACAAAGCTGGCTTTATCACAAGGAGTTTTATTAAAAAAAAATAATGCGAGGTTTTGCATCATTACTGCTCAGAGAAGAAGACGTGAAGAGCCTCATTTACAAAAAATCAAGAGGAGGCCTTATATACGCCTCATCGAGCGTGGTAAACATACACATCACGGTCACGGTCGAGTTCAATGCCAAGAAGACCCAGGCATGTGCGTTTACAGCAAAGGTATCTCCTTTCCTTCCCCTTCCCACTCTTCAGAGCACACCACTGCCACTGCAGGATCACCTCACTATCCTCGGTATGGATGTTCGCTGCAAACTGAATAACAAAAACTATATCGAGAGTATCATCAAATCAGCATCGCGTAAACTCGGAGTCCTGAACAGAGTGAGACGTTTTTTCACGCCGGAGCAGCGGTGTCTTCTATACAAGACCCAAATTCGTTCCTGCGTGGAATACTGCTCACATCTCTGGGACGGCTCCGCAAAGTACTTATTAGATGCTCTCGACAGGTTGCAGCGACGTGCGGTCCGCATTATTGGGGATCCTGAGGTCACGAACACCCTCGAGCCTTTGCAGATGCGTAGAGATGTTGCGTCTTTGGCAGTTTTCTACCGTCTCTACCATGGTGAATGTTCTGACGAGCTCTTCCAATTAGTCCCACCCTCCCCTTTCCTTCACAGGACGACACGTGCAGGGCTAAGATGTCATCCATTTACGGTGCAGAGTATACCTGCTAGAACCAAGCGTTTCAGTGATTCATTCCTATGCCGCACCACTAAGACCTGGAATTCCCTGCCAGCTCACGTGTTTCCTTCTTCCTACAGTCCCGGGTCCTTTAAGCGGGGCGTGAAAAGGCATCTAATGAGGCCGTCAAGCTGAGTGCCACCACTGTTAACATGGTAAATGTTTACGATGGTGACCCTCTTTCCGAGACTTTGCCTTTAGCTTAACATCAGGCGAGGTGAAGTAAATTGACGTGTCCGTTGTAAAAAAAAAAAAAAAAAAAACATAACACAAAAACGGAAAAATTTATTAAAATGCACCTGACAAACAAGAGAACCCCCGTAAGTTATTACTTATATATATTTAAATTTATATGTGAATTTTATGATATGAAAAATATTTGTGCCGATTCTGATGCAACACATAGCACTAATCACAAGTTTCTTTTAATTAAATGTGTAATACACTTTTCTAGACATCAGGTTTAGACACCACGATCGTACACAATGCGATAAGCTGTCACATCGACAATATTTAAATAAAAAATGCTTATTATATTTTTATTGTTATTTTCTTCGCATAAACCGTCATGATGATACCATGCGCCTAGCATTTTTCTATACTCCTAAATATAAGATATCGACAAATATTACGATACTAGAAGCTACAGCCCTAACGTAGTAACCGTCGGCCATACGTTCATTCACGAAAACGGAACGTAGGTATACACGCCTAATCTGTAGGTATGGCCTATGGCCACAGGGTGGCCCTATTCAACATATACAAATTTTAGTTATACATATATGAGGCAAACATGAGACAGACCATGAAACATCACTTTGTCTCTTTTTTTCTAATACACAGTTTTGCCTGTAAAAAAGAGACAAAACATTTAAGTTATTTCTCATTTGGGGAAATGAGTGTATAGATTTGACAGCGTGCCGAGTTTTGGCACAATCCATGAATGATTTGTTACACTCATTCATTACTTTACTCTACACGAAACTACAAGAAGCATGATAGTGATGTACTCCAACAAATGATTTGTCGACGAAAATACTCTTTTTTCACATAATAGTACAAATTAACTAATAGCTGGTACAGATAACTCACTGTCTGGAAAATCAACAATCTAACTCAGTTAAGTTCCTTAAGTTAGGGTTAGTTATTAACCTCTGCATACCTACAAATTTGTCGGCCTACGGTTATTATTATTTTCTTACTTCGCAGTCGCTCGGCCACAGCCCGCCAAAAATAGCTTAGTGGAGATCGCTGAAGATTTGTGTTAAAACAAATATTGATGCGTATACAGAGAGTATCACGCAATACAAAGCTGGCTTTATCACAAGGAGTTTTATTAAAAAAATTAAATGCGAGGTTTTGCATCATTACTGCTCGGAGAAGAAGACGTGAAGAGCCTCATTTACAAAAAATCAAGAGGAGGCCTTATATACGCCTCATCGAGTGTGGTAAGCATACACAACACAAAAACGGAAAAATTAATTAAAATGCACCTGACAAACAAGAGAACCCCCGTAAGTTATTACTTATATATATTTAAATTTATGTGTGAATTTTATGATATGAAAAATATTTTTGCCGATTCTGATGCAACACATAGCACTAATCACAAGTTTCTTTTAATTAAATGTGTAATACAGACTTTTCTAGACATCAGGTTTAGACACCACGATCGTACACAATGCGATAAGCTTCGACAATATTTAAATAAAAAATGCTTATAATATTTTTATTGTTATTTTCTTCGCATAAACCGTCATGATGATACCATGCGCCTAGCATTTTTCTATACTCCTAAATATAAGATATCGACAAATATTACGATACTAGAAGCTACAGCCCTAACGTAGTAACCGTCGGCCATACGTTCATTCACCAAAATGGAACGTAGGTATACACGCCTAATCTGTAGGTATGGCCTATCTACTAAGCGCGCGAGCGTTCTTCCTATATCTATGCCTATGGCCTATCTACTAAGCGCGCGAGCGTTTTTCCTATATCTATGGTCTGACCATAGAGTATAGTAATATTGGTCTGACATGAGTGACATCAGTGACATGTCCTATATTCCTATATTACTATGTCTATGGTCAATGGTCATGTCCTAGAGTATTATATCAAGAGATACCCTAGGTCTACGAAAAAAACTGCCATAAACTTGGATTTTATGAATGAACCGAATGCAAGATGACGGTATTGTAGAGAATCCCATAAATTGTCGTTAACTACTTATCAATAAAAAGGGCACAGACTTATTTGAAACATTTGAAAGAAACATTACATAATTAAATTACGTGGTTAGCTTAAATGCATGCCGGTTTGTGTTCTCAGGTTGCGGTAAGTGAGTGTGTTTAGGGCTTTCTGTCAGACATTCCTTGTGATACTTTTGTTATAAAAGATACTAGCTTTTGCCCGCGGCTCCACCCACGTGGATGTCGGTTATCGTGACCAAACTGTCCTTTCTCATAGTCTAATCTACCCCTAGACCATATTTCATCACAATCGGTTCAGTGGTTTAGGCGTGAAAGCGTAACATACAGACAGACAGTCAGACAGACAGAGTTATTTTCGCATTTATATGGATTTACTTACTTCAAAAAAGAAGTGCTCGACTTACCTAATTCTACTAGTAGGTACCCATATTGAAAAATTATGAAATCTGCCATTTCGGTTCTATGTTCTTATTGTACCGTACAAGGTCTCGCAAGGGTTTCAAAATTAAATGAAATACAAGGAGATTTATATTAATCATACTTTTAATTTAAACACGTACGTTACGTTTGCTCTGTCAAGACAAGACGGATTCGTTGGTTGACAGACTATGAATCGTTAGACTGTGGTCATGTATAGTACTTTAGTACTCTAAAGCTGGCCTACCACCACACTGTACATAGAAGGTAATATGCCTAATACACATTTTCTTGTTCAACTATTTAAATCATTTTGATTTTGTAGTTTTATAGATGTAATAAATTATCATTATACGATAGAATAATAAAAAGTCAAAGACATTGTCAAAAGTCATTGTGTATGGAAAGTGATCTTCGTTCTATAAAATTATATTTAAGAAAATATCTACAATTAAAATTCTATCACCGCATCCCTAGCAATTTCATTTCACCAATCAGGTAATACCACAACCACTACGTGCGAACGCAAGATGGAAGTTGGTGTATGGCGTAATTTAATTGGGATATCATATCATTTTGTCAATGAATTTCGTAGTTGCTTCAAGTCTTATATTTTACTCTATACCTATTACTATATCTATGGTCATGTCCAAGCCTTTGTTTGTCAAGAATCCTTTTTTTAGGGTTTCGTACCTCAAGAGGAAAAAACGGCATCATAATAGGATCACTTCGTTGTCCGTCTGTCTGTAAGATATCAAGTTGAAATTCATACCACATATTCAGGTTTATTAAGTCTTGAAGTTGTTCAAAAATCAAATTTCTAAGTCAACGCAATCAAAATTATAATAATATCGTGGTTTATGTAGTTTAAGTTACGGAATACTCGGTGCGGAGTCCGACTCGCACTTGGCAGGCTTTTTATTTCTTTATTTACTTTACTTTTATAATAAATAATGATCTAGTTACTTGGAGGCTTCAAGGACCAATAACCATCATTAAACTTAATTTGAACGATAACTTGCTTTGTTCATTCGCCTTTCGTGAAATATAAAAGCGTCCTATGTCTATAGTAGAAAATCTAATTTATTGACTGGCAACGCTGATAACTAAACCATAGACACGGGCTTGGTTCAAACTGCAAAAAAAAAAACGAAAAAAACGAAAACCAATCAAAACGAATGGAATGGACGCCATTACTTGTGTTCGTGAGTTCGTGTTCGTGTGTGCTTTATCAAATAAAGTGTAAAGTGGTTTTATGTGAAATATTTCGTGATTGAATGTATCTTATGGTGTATGACTGATTATGTGTATATTATTAACTAAATTAGTGCCAGAAGTTTGACATCGGTGAGTATAATCCGAAAGCATAACCGGTGTTATTGTTTTATTTTGGCATAAATTTAACGCTTATTTCATTATATTCATTTCAAATATGTCGCTGACGCATAAAGTATCCATTTATTAATTGAATACATGGGTATTATCATGATCGCCCCATAACAATCTCCCGGGGCTCGTTGGCGGGAAACTGTTGGTCTGTCACGTATGGCATCTTCAATGTTTTCGTCTTTTCGTTCGGAAATGACAGGAACATTTCAAAATAGAACATGAACGAATTGTTTGTCGACTTAAAATAGTGATGTTGCGGATAACCGTATCCGCGGATATCCGAGGAAGAAAAAAGATCCGTATCCGTTAACTTTTTGGCTAACATTTCTTTTGAGTTGAGTACTTACTACACACCTATATGAAATTCCAGTATGACGACTTCTGTGGCTTAGCGAGCGATAGAGGGTTTGTTTGCAAGTCAGAGGTCGCGGGGTCGATTGGCCTTCTGAAAACATTATATTATAAATTATAAATAAATATTTCACAACATTCTACACAACACTATCTAGGATCTAGACCCATGTTAAGCATAGCATAACTAGCTTGTGTTATAGAATCTAGAATGCGGATAAACATACTTTGATACTTTTTTTGTAAGTACTCATTATACAACAAAATATTGTATTGAAAAGAAAAATCTTACAAAAAATTCTAATTTTAGATATATTTTATACTTATTCATAACAAAATTTCTCCCACCATATTTCACATATCTTTCATGTAATATTTATTAGTCATTTGCTCCCAATTCTGTTGTTACATCTCTAAACTTAAATTTCTCTAAAAATCTAATTGCATCTGTTTCTTTCATGATCAGATAAAAAAGTACAGATGATTTTATTTAAGTTAAGACCTGTCAAATTAAGACAGCGCCTTGTTGGTGTGTAGAAAGTTAAGTCGCATGTTCGTAGATGTGGACTAAAATTGAAGGGTACCGTCAAGGCGCCAACTTAATTTGACAGGTGTTCACTAAAATAAATTGTCTGTCCTTTTCTGACAATGAAAGAAACAGATGCTATTCGAAATTTTTATAGAATTTTAAGTTTAGAGATGTAACAAGAGAATTAGCAGCATTGCATTTCTTAAGTTGATGTAAAGTTGACATTTTATGGAATCTGCAAAGCCTCACATACCAATTGCAAACACACTTTTACTTCATCCACATTATTGTAATGGAAGATGGGTAACAGGATTGGAAGTAAACAGCTTTGTATGTGAGACCGCTTTATTTACACATTTCAACAGCCAAATCTTGAAGATGACATTCAAAATGTGACTGTACCGCACAATGCACTAGGAGTTAACTGCACTTTCAGTCTTATACGGGACACTCACAGCGTGACTGCACTATCACTTCTCTGTACTTGCACTTTTCTTGCACTCCACTCGATTTTTTCTACCTTTTCTGCTCTTCTGTTCACTTTGAACACTTAAACTTAACTGTCCTTTCACCGCTCTGGTGACCCCTTATACACCCCTAATTTTGATCTTCTTTTTGATATTCATTTTGTTTCTCATTTTATTATTTCTCTTGAATGTTCTACAAATAACTGGAAGAGTTTAACTATATTTTGATTTTCATTTCGTTTCCCATTTTATTATATTATAACTAGAAGAGTTTATATAGAATAGAATCTTCAGTTATCTTTACCAAATAAAGATTTTATATATACAAAAATTAGAAAAACACAAAACCACACATTCTTCAGCAGGATCCGAAACCCCGATAATCGGTATCAGTAGGCCGTAGTCTAAGCCGTTCAGCCACCGCTGCTATTTGACAATGTGTTTGAAATTATTCTTCTAATGCTGTGTCATATTCGTAACATTATTTATTATTGCACCTGACCAGTTTCTCCGCCATCCTCGTGGAGGATGCCTCAAGGAATGAATAAATACTGTGGACAAGTACAAGTGTGTTCTCAATATGTGTAACAATAGATTCCACCAAGTGCCATCATTAATCATTAATCAACAGTGTAAATAGTCAAGATTATTGGTGATATCTCTTTTTGTGTGCCTCTTCAGTGCTGAATTTAAATGTATCCATCTTCCATAATATTATACAAGCAAAAGTCTAGTAGTACCAGTGTTGAGACAATAAGGTTTTGTTTTGCGTGATTTGCTTGTGAGAAAATGAAAGACGTGTGGTTCGTATGATTATCTATTTGACACTAAAAATTGTGTTGCCTACCACAATAATAATTTAACAAAACGTAAATATATTTATGGGTCGAACATGCCGCCCACCAAAAGGACTGTAAGCCCTTTTTGTAAATTTACATTACAGTAAACATAAATGCACAAACTAACAAATATTTAACGTTCTAGAGAGATGAACATTGAATACATACCAAAGAAAATAGAAATAACAAAGAATGCACTATCTTTATCCTGTGAATCAACATCAGGTAGGTTAAGTACATACTGGTCTTAAACAAACAAACATTTTGAATTTCAAACTAAACCGAAATTACACAAAATTAATAGTTATGAAAAGAAACAACAAATAGAATATTTCACTTCTAATCATTCTAATAATGCAATTGTAGGTATATGTTGGCATTGTCATCCTTTACTAACAAACCTATAATATCACATAATATAATGTTCTGTGATACAGGCACTTCAGGAGAACTATATACATGTGATTGCCAGGACAAAGTAATGTTAATTATTTACATAATTTTGTGGAATGCCCACAATCAATAAACACAACACTATTTATAAACACAATCATTAGTCACTGGTACAAATTGGCAATGCACATAAACTTGAAATAGACCTTTTAACCATTTTACCATTACAACGGAGTGTATACACTCGCGTTACATTATTCGCATCGGGGTGTTTGTTCATGACTCGTGCTAGTGGCCACTTACTAGGAGGCATGCTTTCACCTCTCATAAGCACTATATCACCGACTTCAAATTCTGGAGTCTTCTTTAGCCATTTAGGCCGTTGATTAAGTCGAGTCAAATACTCAGTCTGCCACCGCTTCCAAAATGTCTGTACCAATCTCTGAGTATGTTGCCATCTACTCAACAGGTTTACGTTGGCATTTTCATGACTACGTTCCGGGACAGTAACCAGCGCTTCTCCAACTAAAAAATGTCCAGGTGTGATGATCTGTATGTCATCGATCGTGTCTACCTCTGTTAATATCGGTGTCAATGGCCGTGAATTTAGACATGCTTCAATCTGGGTGAGCACAGTACTAAATTCCTCAAATGTCAGATTCGAATTGAGAATTTTCCGAAGATGATGTTTTACTGATTTGACTCCGGCTTCCCAGAGCCCTCCGAAATTTGGACTGTATGGTGGTGTAAAGTGCCACTGCGTGCCATCAGTCGCCAATTGATCAGTGATGTGCCCAGGCACTTCGAGACCTGCTTCCTTCCACATCTTAAACAGCTCCTTATTGGCTGCTACAAAATTAGTACCATTATCACCCCATATTTCATTGCACCTTCCTCTTCTGGCAACGAAGCGCTTAAATGCAGCAATAAAAGCATCAGAAGTTAGATCACTAACGAGCTCTAAGTGTATGGCCTTGACAGCCATGCAGATGAATATACAGATGTATGCTTTGCTGGTCTTGGTTCCTCTTCCCTTGGCGTTCAACACATACACCGGGCCAGCAAAGTCGACGCCACTCCGAGAAAATGGACGTGCTGCGGTCACCCGAGACTCAGGTAAGTCACCCATTAGTTGTTGTGTAGTAGTAGCACGCTGCCTTGCGCATATGAGGCATCTGCGTACGTATTGCCTCACCAGACTCTTGCAGCCGAGGATCCAGTAAGTACTCATCAGGTAAGTGATCATCATTTTAATTCCACCATGTAATGTTTTCTGATGGGCTTCAGCCAGGACCAGGGGTACGAGATGGTTCCTCTTACCTAATATAATGGGATGTTTCAGGTTTTCATCCGTGTCAGCGTTTCGCAGCCTTCCGCCCACTCTGAGGATACTTCGTTCATCTATAAACGGGTTTAATGACTTCAACTTACTTGTATTCTTTACAGATTTCCCTTCTCTCAGTCTTCTTAATTCTTCTGCAAACTCCTCTTCTTGTACTGACCTTATGCAACAGTCCAAAGCGGTTTGCATTTCTTCTACAGTTATTGAAACTTGTAATCTTTCCGGTTGCTTTTGCATGTTCAGAAACCTCTTACAGTGAACTATTACTCTCAATAATTCACTAAGTGAATCAAAATTTTCATATTTGATACATTTCTCTTCACATTCTGTCACCTGAATGTGGGAAAGTACGGTTTTCTTTCTCTCAATATCTGTCGACAGTGTTGGAGGTCTTACAAATTCTATGGTTTCACTCATAAGCCAGGCAGGTCCGTTCCACCATAGAGTGTTGTACTGTAATTCTGATATTGGTAAACCTCTTGACGCTATATCAGCTGGGTTATGAGAAGACTGCACATGAAACCATTGACTGTTGTTTATCTGTTCTAGTATCTCCACAACACGGTTTGCGACAAATGGTTTCCACCGGTTTGGTTCTCCTAAAATCCATGCTAAAACGATGGTTGAATCTGTCCAAGCATATATATGTTGTGCTGGTATTCTCATAGCTTGGCTGGCTTTATGTAATAACTTTGATAGTAATACTGCTCCGCTCAATTCTAGTCTTGGTAGTGAAATTGATTTAACAGGAGCTACCTTAGTTCTGGCAGCCACGAGGTGTGTCTTAATTCCATCCTTCGTTGGCACACGACAGTATACAACAGCAGCGTATGCTCTTTCTGACGCATCACAGAAGCCATGCAATGTGACTAGTTCGCTTTCGGTGCTGATTGTATTTAGCCAACGTATAATTTTAATCTTATTAACATTCTTCAAGTCTTCTCTGATACATTTCCACTGATCTATCAGTTGCTTGGGAATTTCTTGGTCCCAACCAACTCCTTCCAGCCACAGTCTTTGTACTAATATTTTTGCCAGTACTATAGCTGGTGCTATCCACCCTAGTGGGTCAAACAATTTTTGCAAATCTGATAATATAGTTCTCTTTGTTATGGTTGCAATAGGTTCCAATTGTAGTTGGTAATGAAATTCATCATGTCCAAGATTCCATGACAGGCCTAGAGCTTTGATAATGCCATCCAATTTAATATCTAGGTTCGCCCTGGTGGTGATTTTGTTGATGTCCATCGACTTTAGAAACTCGGTATCATTAGAGGCCCATTTTTGGAGTTCGAAACCGCCACGTTGTAGGATATCAATTATTTGCTGACTGACCTGGATTGCTCCTTCGGTTGTGTCAGAGCCTGAAGTCAGATCATCAACATAGAAGTCTTCTCGAATTATTCTAGCCGCTTCAGGGTAGGGTTCTCCTTCATCTTCTGCCAGTTTCATCAATGTCTTCACGGCGAGATAAGGGGCTGATGCTGTACCAAACGTGACTGTACGTAATCTATAGTCCTTGATATCTGCTCCTTCATTGAAGTTGTGCCTGTTGCGACGCCATAGTATTCGGTGGTAATCTGAGTCTTGTTCATCTAACATGACCATTCGGTACATCTTTGTGACGTCACTTGCGAAGCATACCTTGTGCATGCGCCATCTCATCAAGATACTTCTCATGTCTTCCTGCAGTACTGGTCCAACCATCAGTTCGTCATTTAAAGAAAGCCCATGGTTGTACTTACATGATGCATCAAAAACTACACGTACCTTTGTGGTCTCCTTGTCCGCTTTTATTACGGCGTGGTGTGGTAAATAAACAGAAGGTTTATGTATTTCCTCTCTTGGCACCTCCGTCATGTGTCCCATTGTAATGTATTCTTCTAAAACCTTGTCATATTCCATTTGTAACTCAGGTGTTTGTTGTAATCTTCTTTCTTGTTGAATAAATCGCTTCATAGCTATATCTCTAGAGTTTCCACTTGGAGTTACAGGACTCATGGTACGGAAGGGCAGTCTGACCACGTACTTACCACTGCTATTTCTTTTATATGTTTCTTCATAAAAGGCTTCACATTTTTGTTCTTCCTTTGTATACTTTCTTTGTGTGTCTTGATCTACTTCCCATAGTGTTTTTAAGAAATCATCGGTTACGATCTGGTGATGCATGACGAGAATAGAATCAATTGGTTGTTTATCTTCAATTTTGCCAAATAAAATCCAGCCCAGGGTTGTCTTGTGAGCACATGGAGACCCTGATGGACCCTTAATCAACTCATTTTGCACTATCTGAGCATACACATCAACACCTAAAAGTAGATCAATGGAACCTGGTTTGTAGTAGCTTGGGTCAGCCAGGACTAGTCCATCTAGATCAGTGA